>PVJX010006700.1:0-75780 GCA_004027295.1 Dolichotis patagonum
GCCCTTGCCCTCTCCCCTTCCCCCTCCTCTTCCTTCTCCCTCCTCTTTCCCCCATGTCTCACCTCACAGGATTTCAGCACCATCTGGAGGTGGGGTGACCATGGTCCTACTCCGCCTGGGGCCCTGCTGAGTTTGCCTTAGCAGTGTGGCCTCTCAGGACCAGGGAAAGTGCCTCTGACCCCTGATGACTGCGCTCACCCTGGCACAGGCTGCTGGCTCCTGCTCCTCTCGGCTTTTGGGGCCCCTACCCCCGATTCCCCATTAGAGTCTCAGAAGCTGCGTGCCCTGGTTCTGGCTTTGATTTTCTGTTTCAAACTTGAACTGCCCACTATGTTGTGAACAGTGGCTTCATCCTTGTAGCTTAGACTTTTCTGTTTCCCTCAAAGCTCATGTCTGACCCCGAGCAGACCCCGCGGCCTGTTTGTGTTGTGTGCTCCCAGCCAGCCCCAGACACTCCCTTTAAAGTACGGGGTGCACCCTCCCTGCTTCACTTTCTGCCCCCTAAGCTTCATTCTTCCCCAGTGGCCTAGTGGTCTTCACCAAGCCTGCCAAGCACCTCTCAGCCTCAGCCATGGCTTTGCGTGGTCTGCACTGAGATCTCCATCCTTGGAAGTCGGGGGTCCCTGAGCTCTGGCCCCTCTGTGGTTTCCCCAATGGGCATGCTCCTGCCACAGGACCCTTGCACCTGCTGTTCCCACAGTAAGTCAGTCGGAAATGCTCTCCTCTGATTTACACATCAGCTCATTCTCTTATCTCTTCAGCCCTCTGCTCGGCTTTCGTTAGCTGTTTTATAAAACAGCCATCTTGCATTGCTCCCTCTTCTCTTACCTGGTTCCACATTTCTTCACAGCTCTTGGCAGTACCTTATAGTGGGTAAGAATTTTTTTTGGTTGTTTGCTTCTTAACTAAGATTTAAACTGAATGAGGTCAGGACTTTACTTTCTCTTCAGTGACTAGAACAGTGCCTGGAATGTAGTAATTGATCATTCACATTTATTCAGTAGTTTCAGAAAATATCCAAACACACAACAAATTCTTTTGATATTTATTTAGACTTAATTTATCTAAGCATGGCAACATTTTTAAATGTACATTGGTATGTTTGCAATACTACCGTTAAATTTGTTCCTAAGTATTTACATTTTGATGTAATTGTAGATGAACGCGTTTAAATTTGGTTATCTAATTATTTGATACTGATTTATAGAGATATATTCAATGACAGGTATTGACCTTGTAAAGGCCCTGATCTCAGTAAATTGACTTATTTCTTCTAGCACGTTTCTCCTTGTTCTTAGGTCTTGATAAATAATCATGCCATTCCTGCCTCCTTACTTTTCCTTCTTCTTGACTTTCCGCACTGCTGAGGACCATCGTTGCTGGGTTACTGTGATGCTGGCGGCGGTGTGTAGTGGGGAAGGGCTCGTTCAGGACGCGTTAGCTGCAGGCGTGATTTCCGCCGCTGGGCTCTGACAGGCTGGGCACGCGCTCCTTCTGCTTCTCGCTCGCGGAGAATGTGTGTACTTTGTTAAAGCACCAAAATAGTTTTTGCATCTTCACAAATATTTTTTCTTTTTCATTTTTATTCTGTTAATATGATGAATTTCTTTGATTTTTTTTTTTAATCGGTACCAGGGATTGAACTCACAACGGTGCGCTTGCAAGGCAGGCGCTTATGCTGCTGAGTTAAATCCCCAGCCCTTGAATTTCTCTGATTTTCAAAAACCAAATCAGTCTTGGATTTCTACAATAAGTCCACCAGTTCACAATAGGTATTTACTAATATTTGTTAAGGACTTTTGTACTTGAGTTCATGGAGAAATTTTCTTGCCGAAATGTTTTGTTTCACAGGCTCCGGGATATCAAGAGTCCGCTAAACTCAATCAAGGAGTCTAGAAATGCTGCATCCTCTATTTTCTGAAAAAGTTTTCCTATGATTGATGTTATTTCTTGATTAGTGTTGGAATTCAGTAGGAAAATCATTTAAGCTTGAAGTTTTTCTTTCTCAGAACACTTCTGATATATTCAGTTTCTTTGAAAGACATTTTCTATTTCACCTTGGGTCATTTGGACAAGTTGTATTTTTCAAAGGAATTTTCTATCTCACCTCGGTTGGCAAATTTATTAACATAGCACTGTGCATAATATGCCATTGTTATCATTTTGGTTTCTGTAATATCTGGAACAATATGCCCTCTTTTATTTCTGGCATTGATCTCTCTTTTTTCTATCCTTCCTCTGAGGTGTTTATTAATTCTTTTAATCTTCTCAATAATAGTATTTTGGTATTGCTTTTCTATTTTCTATCTGATTATTTTCTGACTCTAATTTTATTTTTATCTTGATCCTTCTGTTTACTTTAGGTAAATTTGCTCTTTTTTTCTCCCTTAAGGTGAAGTCTTCTGTCTCTGATGCTATCTATACCTGTCTTCCTTTGTAATATGAGCAGGCAAAACTGCAACATTTCCTTCCCACTCGTCCATTGCATTTTGCAAGTTTAGGAGTGTCATGCTTTCATTTTCATTCATTTTGCAATTTTTCTGATTTCCTTTTTTAGTTCTTTGACATTTATTTATTATTTATTTACTTTCTAAATATTGGTTTTTGGGGGAGGTTTCTAACTTCCAAATTATTACTGATTTCTAATTTAATTTTGTTGTGGTCAAAGAACACCTCCATGATACATAATATTTTGAAATTTATGGTCAATCAGATAGTGCTACTAGAATTGAATTTGGAAGGACTATGCAGTCTACAGTTGTGGGTGCCATCTTGGCCAAGGTATCTGATAAAGTCTCTTAGCTTTTTTATGTCTGTGCTCATTTTTTGTTTAGTAGTTCTATCACTAACCTGGGGGCAGGTTACCTCCAATTCTGTTTATAGATTTGTCACCTTCTCCTTGTATTTCTTTTAAGTCTGGGTTTATTTATTTGGAAGCCTTGCTATCACCTGTAGGCGCACTTAGATGTGTTATGTGGTGCTGGATCTTCCATTATTATGAAATTTCCCTTCTTATCTCTGCTAACAATCTTGTCTAGAAGTCTATTTGATCTGGCATAAGTTTGGCCACTCAGCTTTTTAAAGACATTGCTTTCCTAGTTTGTCTTTTTTTTTCTTTTACTCTCAATCTGTTTCTACTTTTATGTTTCATTTTGTGGACATCTTGTAGCTGAGACTTATTTATGGCCTTTTAACTGTGGTGTTTGGTACATTCTTACTCAACATACTATTGATACAGTAGAATTTTTTTTTTCCAAAAAGCAATAGCAAAATTTATTCAAGAATGTAAACGTGACGAATGGGAGAGAAACTGGCTTGTAGAGAAAGCTTGGACCAAATAAACAGAGAAAGGGAGCGAACAAAGATGAAAGTACACACTGTGCCTGGGAAACACAGCGCAGGCTGTCACGGAAGGCTAGGGCAGCACCCCCTCCTCAAGGCTGCCTTTCTTTTATGCTGTTCAGATCTTGAGGAAACCCCAAGAGCTGCTACATCCGGGTCCTGAGAGGCAGGGCTGTGACCCATGCCTCAGGCTGACCTTAGGTCTAGGCCGTCCTGCTGAAAACCTGGGCCGGTTCTCAGAGAGCCCCACGTGCAGGGCTACTGCGCATGTGTCTGGGATCTAGTAGGTAACGGGTCACCCTTCTGCCTCGACCAGCTTTTGCCACACCCTAATGTCCTCCTCACCTCACCCCGAGAGACACAAATACTGTAATTCTTTATGGGCTGCTGAGGGAGTGGAGGGCTCTGTCTTGCACGTCTTCAAGCTGGGGGGGGGCCTGTAGCCTCTACCTACAGGAACCTATCTACCCTCCAGCTGCCTTGGGGTGCTGCGGCTCGCTGGCTGGGCTGAAGGAAGGAACACTAGTCAGGAAAGGAGAAAAGTCAGTGACAGATGTGCCTCACTATTAGCCTAAATATGAGGAGCAGGTCAGATTTCCATGCTATCTGGAGCAGGACATGAGTCTTGCTTTCTGAAAAGAAATCTCAAAACTTCTAGAGGGTCAAAGGAGACGCCTTCTCCTTTTCAGTGATCTTGTTTTTCAGACAGTTCAGATGGGACTGGCTTGGTTTTAGAAAGATGAATCCAGCTGTCTATTTCCGTCACCTTTACTATAGTGGGTTTGGCAAGGATCACTGAGAAGGGGTCCTTCCACTTTGGGTTTAACCGGTAAGTGTTTCCTCCAAGTTTTTAGCAGAGGTTCCTGGAGGAAGAAGTCTAGACTTAATGTCCTGTTTTGAGCTAATAACGGCACAACCTGCCTTTCAGTGTGCTTGAGCAAAGCCACTTCCATCAGCGAACCACACCTCTCCGGGGTCCTGGAGGGCAGACCACTGACGTCTCCCCTACTTTACATGTCTGAGAGATAACTTGCTCCCAAGAGTGACTAATTTCTGGGCATATAGGCATCGTAAAAGCAGGATTAACAGTAGTACAAGTTTTTATAATAACCTCAGGGGTATCTAAGGCTATGACGTGACCCTTGGTGAGCCAGTCTGTTAACCACAAATAACTTTTGTCTCCAGAGGAGCTCTGAGCCGATGAGGGGTCTGGACTTCTAGTCTCTGTCCCAACATTAGCTTTGTAGTTTCTTCCGTTAGCACAGCTGTAGCTGCTACTGCTCTCATGCAGGGAGGCCGTCCGGCAGCACTCCGTCTGGTTTCTTTGAAAAGTATGCCACTTGCAATCCCTTACCTTTCTGGTATGTAAAGAAAGAAGGTTTTTCTTAAGCCAGGTGTTCCCAGAGCGGGAGCCTGAGTAAGGGCATGCTGGATCTCCCGAACGGACCGTCAGTCACTTGTCCATCCTGGGCACTAGACTTAGGGACTTTTCCCGACCCACATAAATGCTTCCCAAATAGTAAACAATTAGGCAGCCAGATCCTACAAACCCGGGCCATCCCTAGGGTGGGTGAAACTGTTGTTTGGTGGCAGGAGGCCCGAGACTACAGATGACCTGGTTCCAATCCCTGTCAGCTGTCATTCCTCAGGTGTAAGAATATATCCCAGACACTGAAATTCTGGATGGATATCTGAGCCTTTTCTTTGGAGACTTTATAGCCCTTGTTCACTAGAAAGTTGAGAATCTGTAGAGTGTTGTAGTTAGATAATTTCTGAGTTGGGCTACAAACTAGAATATCATCAACGTACTGTAGGGTGGTTCCTTGTTTAAACTTTAAGTTCCTCAGGTCTTTCGCTAGTTCCCCAGCAAAAATGTGAGGACTGTTTCTAAACCCTGGTGGGAGAACTGTCCAAGCATATTGCTACTATTCTCTTGAACTGGGATTTTCTCATTTAAAGACAAATAGCAAGTGGGAGTCTGGGTGGAGAAAAAATCGAAGACTGAGAACCAATTGGGGTCCCCTGGAATTTGGGGGAGAACTGTATATGGATCTGCCACTAGAGGATGAATTGGAATGACAGCCTCACCAGCGAGGCGGAGGTCTTGAGCCATCTGATATCCTCCTGAGGTCTTTGCTGCAGGGAGAGTGGGAGTATCACAAGGGGGACTGACAAGGCTTTGGGATAATTTCACAAATTTGTGTATGAGAGGCTGACGGCCTTTACGTGCATCTTCTTTGATTGAATACTGATTTCAGTTAGTCTTACACATATTGGCATAGCAGGATTTTCCCTACCAGCTATTCCATGATTCCATGCTGCAGGATCCACTTGGCCAATTTGGTCAGGGAGACCTGGTGTAGTTCCACCAAGTAAAATCCAGTTCTGCCTTAGCTGGAATTTGATAATTGCTTCCAATTTAGCTAATAAAGCTCATCTTAGCAAGGGAGCAGGACACTGTGGGACAATTAGAAACTCACGGTTAAACATTGGGCCTTCAAAGTGACACATCAGAGCAGGAGGAAAGAATCTCTGCCTTGGGGTCCCATAGAGCCCAACTTTGGTATAGACCCAGTGGAGAGTTTTCTAGGGAAGGAAATCAAACCAGAGTGAGCTGCCCTGTATCTGTAAGCAGTTGAATTGGCTCACCCATGATGCCTAAGTTTACCCAGGGTTCCTAGGTGATGTCTGTGGATGGGGCTTTGGTGCATCAAGCAGGAAGTGAAGCTCCTGGCTGGCCTCACGTCTCTCTGGGAGCCAGGACAGTCAGACCTCTAGTACCATGAGTTGGGCACGTTAGCTGCTCACAGTTAGAGCAGGGCTTGGGGAAGGCCCGGTATGATTTCATGCCCAGGGTCCGATCTTCTTGCACAGAAACAGGAACCTTTTCCTTGGTTGTGCCTGGGTTTTCCTTGGATGACCTAGGAGGCTTTAAAGCATTACAAATGATGGCATGATAATTCTACCTTTGTCTGTCCTCTGTCCTCTGGGTTCTGATTGTTGGACAGAGAGCACTGTGTCCAGCACTTGGGACATGGGTGTCTGTGACTCTTCTGAAGTTTTTGTAGTTTATGTTGAATATCTGGGGCTGATTGACGGATGAAATGATGTGCCACGAGCACCTCTCCCTCCCTGGAAGATGGATCTATGTTAGTACATTTATGAAAGACTCAACGCACTTTTTAAAAAATCTCCCTGGCAAGAAGCTAGCAAAGCAGACATCATTTCTAGTTCATGGCTAGTATTGCAGCCCCAGTTTGGTTCCTTTCCAAGGGGGTTTCCTTCCCTTTCTAGAGCACATGTCCACGTGCATGGCTCCTGGCCTCTCGTGCATCTGTAAGTGAAGAATGGCCTGCTCTATTGGCCTGGGAACTGTGGGGAGGTGGAAGAGACCCCCAAGTGGTACAGTAGAACCGAGGCCTGCCGCTTCCCCATTTGTTTTGTGTTTCTCCCATCTGTTTTATATTCTGTTTTTCTCCTTTCCTTTTTAAATTTGGATACATCAAATAGTTTTTAGTACTCTGTTTTGATTTCTCTATTGGATTTTTAGCTATATGTTTTGCATTACTATTTCGAGCGTTGCCCATGGGACAGCAATATACATCTTTAATGTGTTAATTTACACTTGGAGTTAATAATGTGCAAGTTTATTTACACTTTCAGTTTCTCACACTAGAGAGACAACGTGGTATTTAAATGTATGTCTGATTTATTTGAAGTAACAGTATAGTGTCAAGGTCCAGCCATTTAGTTATAAATGCCTCGAGGTAAAATGTGTAATGCTGTGAACTAGAAATTGTTCAAAAGGAAAGGGGAACTGGGGATGGGAGGGGAAAAGACAGGAAGGGAAAAGAAAAAATGCGGCAAGACAGATGAAATAGAAACAAGAACTTTGTGAATAAGAAGAGGAGTGGGAAAGAGAGGAGGAACCAAGATATAGCACATACAGGTACAAATTCTCCACGGCGAATGCGATCAATATGTGTATCTAAACTACACCAGTAAACTTAACAAAAGTTAATGTGCAATTTGACCTAAGATGCAGAGTCCTTGCTCTAGAGCAGTTCCAGCGGCCCAGCTCCCCTTCCAGTCTGAACCGCAGTGGCACCGACCAGTGAAGGGCAGCACGCAGCACTTTGCACCCTGCTGGACGACAGAAGGTGCCTGGACACGGTCCCGGGCGCTGTAGCGGGGATTCTTCCGGTTTGCAAGGCAGTTATGCTCTAAGGAGCGCCTCGCCCACAGAGTGCCCCAGAGGGAGCCAGCCAGGCCCCGGATCAGCGGGACTCCCGGAAACAGGGAAATTCTGCGTTCCACGCATGTGCAGAAACCGAGAGTGAACATTCCCTTGACGCTGTGTATAAGAAGAAAGCTGGATAGTCGCGCCACGAGGGCTCCATCCCGCATTCTTGGTTGTTAGTCTTTATTTTCCGCACATGCTGTGAAGAACCTGGAGCATATGCTGTTACATGAGTTAAAAACTTAAAAATGCATGCTTAAAAACAAAATTAAGAATTGATTTTTGTGTCTTTCAGAAAAGCTAATGATTAATTGCAACTTGCAAAAGTGTTTGTTGATCTTGTGTAATACCTTTGACCACAGGGGACCCAGAAGACACAAACTCGTTGAGGATGCATCACCATCTCAAAAATTTATGGTTATTTTAAGTCATTGCCCAAAGTTAATCAGATGAATAGTTGCTAAGGGTGTTTACATATTATTTTATGACTCATTTAGTCTCAATGACTGTTCTTCTATGTTCATTTCACTAGTGTCCAATTCCAAATTTTTCTGGGCATGGGTGGAAAGTGAAGTGATAGCAGTGGATGTGCTGGCTCTGTCGGGAGAAAAATAATTTCTCAAGCAGTTACATGAGGCCAAAATTAAATCAGTGTCAGAAGATTCTTCAAATAGAATATCCATTAAGATAATTTCAGGCCTCATCCAATTCATGGAACCAAAGTAATGCTTTGGTAAGTTCATTCCATCAAAGGTCAAACTGATGAAATGATTGTAATTTAACTTAAGACATTGAACATGAGGATTTTCTCAGTGACAATAAAAATACAAGCTTTTCATGGAACACAGTGCTAGAAACCAAATTATTTTCTTACCGAATTAAGCTGTTTATAGAGTGGGGATGTACTTGGAATTGGTTGGAGCACGCATGGTGAATAACTTTCTGAACAAGCTGCTTTTTAAAAAATATCAATTGTATTGGAAACTGTAGTTACGTAAGTTTAGTAATTTTTGTCTACTCAGAAGACTGAACTGCAAAAATTTTGTGACAAATCTGGTTTTGAGCACAAAATAATACTTACTGTTTTAATCAAAATTAAGAGAATGACCCTGAGGCATCAGGTTTTGAATCTTTTAGTGAACTGCAATTGAGAACAAAGCCTATGGCCTGAAAGACACCGAAACCTATCTCTATAGACAAAAGCAAGAGAAGAGCTGAAAACATTAAGTAGTGAGAACTTCCTGGGTGGGTGATGTAAATTTAATACTTCAGTTCTGAGGGGCACTTTAGGGTACGCTGCTTTGCAGGAAGAGTCTCGGGCTGGTGCTCAACGGCGAGTGGGTAAATTTATATCCTGTCTGCGGTGGAAAGCAGCCCAGTGAGCCTGCGCTTCTGAGCATCTCAAACTGGCGAGCCATTTACAAGACTCATAAACAGAGACAATTTATTTGACATACTTTGTCAAATAAAACTACGCTGAGGCAAAAAGAAAGTCTCTGAAAATATTTGAAGCGAAATATTTATTCGACTCAATATAAAAATAATTGAAATTGACAATATCCTCAATGTAACTGAATTTTCTCCAAGTTTACTAGTTTTCTCAGCGTCAGGAGGCAGAATGTTCTCTTAATTAAAAAATTATGGCCTACAAAGAAGGGCTCATGGAAAGAATCGATAATTTAAAATTTATTAATAACATGCAACTCTGAAGAAAACTGCAGGCAGTTTTATGGGAAAATCTGAAAGTATAAGATGAGGTTGAAAAACTTACATTCTCTAGAACAATTCAGTGCTGCAATATTTAAGAGAAACAGATCTCAGAAACTAATGAATATGTGTGAACTTACACAAAGAAGTTATTCATTTACATCACTTTTTATGTTCATCAATCTGAAGCTTTTTATTTGATGTGCCCAGACGTTTATTATAATTTTAAAAAGACCTTTACTTTTGCAATTAGTTTCTGAACAGGGCAATTTTGTGGCCCATCAATAAAATCAATTTGTTTGTCAATACCTAAGTGTTATATACACTACATAACTTTTATTACTTTTGTTCCGTCTTGTATTTTCAGAAGAGCCCCGATTTGGATGGTATATTATCTTGTCGCCATTGCTGTTGGGTTCGCCATTAGCAGAGCTCACGGATAGAACAGGAAGATGAGGTTGTTTTGTACTTCCTGTGTTTTCCGCGTGTAGTCATGGGCACCTGGCTTGCATTGGCCAAGGAAAGGTGAGCACAAGTGACGTCTCAGAGCCAGGGCAGACTTGCCCTCTTCCTTCTCCGCAGTAGTCATGGAAGCTGATGGCCACGCAGCTTCTGTAGGTGCATCTCGAGTGTTGGCTGAGGCACAGCTCCAAGCAATGTTATGTGAGAAGTTAGTGACAAAATGTGGCAAATAAATGCACACCTACATCCTTATGCTTTTAAACCACTTGGATTTTGGGATGATTTATTACTGTAGCAAAACTTACTCTAAATGATCAAGTTATTTAATAAGTTCAACTACTGACCAATCCCTAGGCAGCTTATAAAGCATGGGATTAAATAAAAAGATAAGGGACTGGGTCAAAGAGAAAACAGAGATCTGAAAGTAATGGCAGAGGTGAGCTTAGTTCTCAGAATGCTGTTCTGTGCAGTTTGCAGAGTGGGGCTTGCTTATAGTCCACAGTCTTCTTGGCAGCTAAGGCAAGGAACAGTGCTCCTAAGACAGTGCTGAGCAGGATGCTTAGGAAAAACCTTAGACCAAGATGGGACAAATACCGAACAACTTTCCTTCTGTAAATAAGCCAGACTCTTTAACATGGTTCTTTCTTTTTTTTTTTAAATTTTATTTAAAGAGAAGAAAGAGAAAAAAACAAAACAGAATAAAGTGTAGCAACAATTCAGAATTCCAAGGAAAAAAGGAAAACAACAACAACAACAACAAAACCTAAGAGATTATTACTTGACAAATTACATACTGACTTCTTGGAAATAGTTGTTCAAATTATAAAGTTAAAACCTGTAAAGTTGACATTCAAACAGTGAGTCTGCTAACAGTTCTGTTCCACGATCTGACAAAAAAACCAGCAATATGGTCATCCATCTTACCCACTCAAATATACATTCAATTATATCAAAAGGGTAAAATTAAACACAACAAAACAGAACAAAGCAGATCACAAGAAAGCAATGTAAGAGACATAAATTCCAAAACTAGACAATTGGAGATATTCACTCTCTATCGTATTGACTCTTGTTTTCTTCCAAATAGTTGTCCATATTGTCACATAAAGGGAATTCACATGGAACAACATAGTATGGAATTGATCTGAGCAGGACGAGGAGGGCATTCCAGGTTTTCAAGACCAGACAATAGGGAAGCTGAGAATGGCTGTCATAGTGTCTCTCATTTTCCTAAAAACAGCTGTCCATACCTTCATGTGTGTTGAACTTAAACAAAACAAAACAAGCTAAAATCACTTTGAACAAAGAATGATAATTTTGCTGGATTATACATCATGACATTATGGAATCAGCACTGGGTACTGTAGTGTCTCTTTTTCTTCAAAGTAGTTGTTCATTTCAACATGTGTTATATAGTTGGTTCTTGTAAACTGTTTATAAGCTCTACACATGCATGAGTCTCTAAATGTATATCTACCCTTTCTGTATTAGAGGTAAGCACAAAACAAAGCAAGATAAAACAAAACAATTCCTAGAAAAGCATGAAGCAAAAAAGTCATATATAACCGCAATACAAGGTGATCTACAATGGTTACCATGATGTCTCAGCAGTATATAACAACATTAATAAAAACAAAGCATTGGAGACATTACAAGACTTCAAAAGCAAGTAATAATCAAACTAGAGTGGGTATCTTAATGAATCTTGTCATCTTCAGTGTAGTTGCCTATACTCAGACTTGATGCTATCAATCATAACAGATTTAAATAAAATCAGTCAATATAAAGTAGCAATCTAAGAACCCAGATTCAAATAAGATCAGTCAAAATAAAACAGTATAAGTTATAAAGGGCTTCAGATTAAGTTGATAGGAAATTAGGGATGATTACCATAATATGTCCTCTTATTTTTGGGATAGCTGACCATGTCCTCAAGTCTAGCGTAAGTAGACAAACTGGAACAGCACGTAATCCATCCAAGTAGAGTGATGAGAATAATGTAAATTTTAAACCTTGTCAGCCCATTAACAATATCCTCTGCCTTCCTTTTTTAGACAATTCCTCCCCTTTCACTCCCATAGGGTGCACTGCTTATTTTGGGTCCCACTGCCTCCCTATATAGAGCATCTCAATGGATCCTGTTTCCTGATGTACTCTGCCTGTGTTTCTCTCTGTTAATATTTCAAGGCCATCTATACTAGAGATTACAGCCAATCTTCTCTGCCTTATTTCTGCTATTCTGTTTTTCTGCCATTGGTTGTCTATTTTTCTGTTCCACTCCACTGTCTGCCCTGTTCACTGAGGCCTCGCTGCCATTGTTCCTGAAATGCTTGTATTCTCGTTCTCTCTCTCTCTAAAATGTCTTTCAGTATTTTTTGTAGGGTTGGATTGGTGGTCACAAATTCTCCAAGTTCTTCTTTGTCATGGAAGCATCTTGTTTCTCCATTAATTTCTAGAAAGAGTTTTTCAGGATACATCAATCTGGGCTGGAGGTTGTTCTCCTTTAGGGCTTGAATTACTTCACTCCAAGCTCTTCTTGACCTGATGGTCTGTGTTGAGAAGTCTGCCATGAATTTGTTGGGTTTTCCTTTATAGGTGATCTGTTTCTTTTCTCTGGTGGCTTTTAATATTCTGTTCTTATATGGAATTTCTGGGATCTTGATTATTATGTGTCTAGGTGTAGCTGTCTTGGTTGTAGGTGGCTGGAGTTCTGTATGCTTCATACATCTGCATATCATTCCCTTTTTCTATGCTTGGGAAATTTTCCTTAATGGTTTCTGTGAATAGCCTTTGCAGTTCCTCTGTTTTGACTCCTGCTTCTTCATTCACATACTTTATTCTTAAGTTATAGATCCTCTTGTCGTCCTCTAGCCTTCCAATTGTTACTGCCTGCCGCCTTGTTATTTTTAAGAGATCTTCCCTTTCATGATCACACATTGCAAGCCTGTGTTCAATTTTTGATAGTCTATTTTTGGTTTCTTTCAAGCAGTTTTGCCAGTTTTCTATGGAGTCTTTAGTTTCCTGATAATCTCTTTGAATTTGTTTCATGAATTCTAGGTTTTTCTTGTTTTCTTCATTAAACATTTCTCTCCTTTTGTGTTCCTCCATTCTTCTGTCTGTGTCTTCTTGAGAGGTGCTCGGCCTTTCTTTTATTAATCTACTTATCTCTTGTTTAATTTGAATTAATATTTCAGTTTTGATCCCGCTTACGAGGTCCTGAAGATATCTCTTTATGTCTGCTACCACTGTGTTTGATGTTGCATGTTTGCTGCCCTCAATCTCTTTTGTATTTACCTCTCCTGGATCAATGTTCTCAGGGTTGGGGGCTGGGGGTTTTTTCTTATTTCTCCTTCTTGTCATGTTTTTGGTTCCTTCCATACAAGTGTGCAGTGTAATTCCCAGCCTCTTTGCTTGTTGGTTAAGGCTCCTCTGGAGCACGAAGGCTAGGGGCTTCTGTCCTCTGCCGGCTGCTATCAGAGAGTGAAGTTCAAGCAAGCGCAGTGTGCACTGGCCCCTCCCCTCCGGGCCAGTCAACCTTTGCAGACCTTCACTGCGTCAGTGTGTGGCTGTGCTCAGGAAATTAGTTTGTAGCAACCCACTGGGTCCCGGCTAGGGGCAAGGCCCAATCCAAGCAGATTCCACCAATCCGCTCGGCGAGGGGAGCAACCAACTGAAGCCACTTCCTTATGGAGTTAGGGCTGTCCTGCCCCAATCCAACATGTCTTCCAGTCGGTTTCCCCTTTCCCATGGGAGGGTCTTATTCCCATCACTCACCATGTGTTGATGCCGGTCCCTGAGAACTGCTGGCCTCCCAGACCTCCGACTTCAGCATGGCTGAGGCGCAAATTCATGGTGCCTCTGGGTGGGTCATGTGCAGGGCCGGGTCTGGGTGAGCCACACGCAGGGATGTTCAGCTCCACGCTCCAGCCGCTCAAGCCAGTGGCATCGGCGCAGTTCGGTCAGTCTGGTCACTCTCGGGCAGGAATTCAGGTGGCTTGAGGAGGGCGCCGTGCTTGCTGATCTTAGCTTCATTAATGGTAGCCCCGGGACCTCATATTTGAGCAGTTTTTTTTAACTTTAGTTTCTGCCTGGGTTGTGAGAGTCCATCTGTCTCTGTTTGGGTCTCTCCAGGGTGTTAAATTCTGGCATTTGAGCTGTCTCTCTCAGAGAAGATCTCTCTCCCGCTACCTACCAGTCCACCATCTTTGAAAACTTCTCACATGGTTCTTTCTTATACCAATTCTCAATGCAAGTGGAAGATATAATTGCAATGCTTAGCTCTGGGAGACAGACGGGAAGTGATGGTTTAACACGGACCAGACAAACAGCTGTCAGTGGCCTGGTCTAGTTCAACATGAGCTTCAGAGACTTCTCAACATGAGTATGTGGCCTTCAGCCTCTCCTTCTCACCGGGGATGTTTTAGCAGAACTTTTATAGGAGGGTTGTTGTTTGCTTGTGTATCTGGCAAGGTCCTTGTGCAGAATCAGATTTAGCTTCTATTTTCCAGAAGATTCCACTTCAGTGGCAGGAAAGATATATGAACAGACACTGCAGCAGAGAGTGAATCAAATACAGCAAGACCTATGCACACAGTGTGCCCTGGGAAGGGCCTCGGCTCTCCCGGTGGTCACTGAGTCATTCCCTGGGAGGATTATGATCGGCCCCAGTGGTCTATGTCTTGGCTCCACCTAAGGTGCTTGGCTGCTTGGCGTCAGTCTCTCACCAGCTTCATATCCAAGAGCCATCAGAAAGGCCTGAGGGAAGAACATGCTACATCGAATAAGCCACCATGTCAATTAAACCAGCTGTACCCGAGGCAGCCAGGCTCCGAGTGAGCCCAGGGAGAGGGACCTCCGCCAGGGCTGGAGAAGCCTGTGAACCAGCGACCCCAACACTGGAATGTTTGCAAGAGTCTATTTTTGTTTCAGATAAAACCAGAAACAATGAGCCACTTGCGGAGGCTCCTGGGGAGACTGACGGTGATGGAATGAGCCGGCTCACCAGGGAGCGTCGGGGCTCTGGGCGCTCTGACATATTTCTCTGAGAGACAGGGGCTGTTCCTCTGGGACAGGCAAGGGAGAGCAGGTCTATCCAGGCCAAGTCCCCTTCCACAGAGTGCCCACGGGCACCTGCATGCATCCATCTGTCTGTGTTGCCCTGCACCCTGAACCGCTGCAGGCACGAAGCTGGTGTCTGGTCTTGTGCTAGTTAAGTCGGGGGACAGCAGAAGGGACACGTCCTGTTCCCTGGGTTGGAGGGAATCCACAGGAAGAGCACATCAAGGGATGTGCAAATTGGAAGCGATTTAAATAGGGGGCCTGGGGATTTCCTTTGCTGTTAACTCATCAGCCACTGGACAGGAACGCTTTCTCTTCACCAGCTTTGTCTTGGCCGATCCAAAGCCATTCCCGCAGCCCACCTGAGGATTGGGCTTGTGCTGTTAGTGCTGGGAGGATGAGCAGTGAGAGGGGACATGGCTCTGCTACGGGGTCTTGTATGCAGGGCCCAAGTGAGAGGAAGAGCCCTAATCCTAGAGGTAGACCTAACCCAGACCCACTTCATGTCCAGGGAGGGACAGGTGTGTCCCTCATCAGGTCCCTCTGCTGTTCAGAGACCTTGTTAAGCACTGCCCAGAGGAGGAGAGGCAGATTGGATCCCCCGAGTAATGAGGGGCAGTGCACGCCCCTCCCAGCCTTTAAGGGTCCAGGGTGGTGGTGGATGATGAGGGTGGTGACGAGAAGCCTCACTATCCTTCCTCCTCTCTTGGACCGCTAATCACTCTCAACCTGGAGGTTTCTAAGCTCCCAGTGAGTAATTATGGGCTTTGCTGGGGCACCTGACCCCTGATGGACACCAGGTTTAGCCCTGCAGTGAGAAGTGTCCGCTTTCACTGTTGCTTGCTGGTCGAGGGCACATGGCTGTTTCACGCACATGCTTCCTCGCCGGAGTCTGTCTGAGAACTGGGACATGGACTGGCTGGCCCCGTCATGGTGTCTGGGAATCATGTCAGTGTTCTAGCAGGGCTGGAAGGTGGGGGAGACCCTTGGTGAACGAGGCACAACATAGGACTTCTCCCAACTGCAAGTGTTGATCTGGGAATCAGGCGTACTTAACGTGCAGAGTTTTCAGACGAGTGGGAAGAAGCCAGCTTCTACAAGGCTGCTGTGAGAAAATCAGCATGGTAGTGGAAAAAACAAAACACAACACCTGAGAATCAGTGGAACAAAATCAAAGATGCAGACGCAACTCCAAATACACTCTGCCACCTTATCTTTGACAAAGGAGCCAAGTATATTTACTGGAAGAAAGACAGCCTCTTTAATAAACGGTGCTGGAAAAACTGGCTGTACACATGCTGAAGACTAAAACTGTCTATCACTGTGCACTAAACTAAAGTCAAAATGGATCGAAGATCTAAATATTAAAACAGAACCACTAAATCTGCTGGAAGAGAAAATAGAGAAAATCTGCTGGAAGAGATATCTTGAAGGCATAGGTGTAGGCAGAGATTTCGTGAACCACATAGGAAATACTTCAAAGAATCAACAAATTGGATCTCACCTTATTAAAACCTTTTGTACAGCAAAAGAAATCATCAACAGAGTGAAAAGACAACCCACAGAGTGGGAAAAAATTATAGTCAGTCGACCCTCAGACAAAGGACTTATATCTAGAACATATAAATATTTGAAAAAATTTGGTCCCTCAAAGACCCAATCAAAAATGGGCATCTGAAATGAATATGAACTTCTCAGATGAAGAAACACAAATAGCAAATAAATATATAAAAAGTTCAATATCATTGTTCACTTGAGAGACTCAAATTAAAACAACACTGAGATTCTACCTCACCCCAGAAAGAATGGCTACTAGCAGGAAATCAAGCAATAAAAAATGCTGGAGGGGCTGTGGGGAAAAGGAACCCTTCTCCACTGTTGGTGGGAATGCAGACTGGTGTAACCACTATGGAAATCAGTGTGGAGGTTCCTCAAAAAACTAGGATGAGAGGTCCCATCTGACCCAGCTATTCCCCTGCTGGGTGTCTTCCTGAAAGAATTAAAAGCATCAAACCGCAGAGATACATGTGCACTCATGTTTATGGCTGCACAATTTGTAATAGCTAACTTGGAAACAACCAAATCTCCTTCAACCAAGGAATGGATAAAAAAGATGTGTTTTTTTTTTATACAAGGGAGCACTACTGAGTCATAAAGAATGATAAACTTGAGACTTTTGTAGGTAAATGGATGCAACTCAGGACCATACTCATAAGTGAAGTAAATCAGATTCACATGTGTAAACATCGGATTGTCTCTCTGGTATGAGAAACTGAAAGAGTAAATAAGATTCAAAATGTGTAATCGATATTGTAAAATGGGAAGAAACTATCCAAAAGGAAAAGGATCGAGGTTTGGATGAAAGGGAAAGGAAGGAAAGGAAAAGGAAAAAAACTGTATATATGCAAGATAGTTAAGATAGTTATATAGCTAGTTGCTCTTAGTTCATTGAAAAGAAAGGTTTGTGCTAATATTGTTTGGACAATATTTCATGCCTCTGTCTTATACTCTGAGTAACTCCTATGAGCATAACAATATGCACTGTATTTATTATTATTCTCCTATTAGCTTGTTTTGAAAGCCTATTTTATTTATTTATTTATTTATTTATTTATCTACTAAAAGAAAAAAAGAAGGCAGTTTCTAGCCTGAGCCTCCGGGCTGGAGTGAGAAGTAAAGTGATCGTCACCCCAGGGTTCTGAACCCGGCTTCACGAGGTTGCTGTCAGGACACCCGCAGAGCTTCCCTTGCTCCTCATGGAGGGTGGGTCGGCAGGAGCACCGTGGAGGCTTGGTACCAAGTGAGGCGTCTACTCTTCCCTCACTTCTGTCTCTGACTGGTCTCACGTGTGTCTCACCTCCCCACAAAGACCTTCTGCCGTGTAGATTCATGTGTTGATGAAAAGACATTTTGAAAGAGAAAGACTGCTGAGAGAGGACACAGGATCAGCCACTGAGCTGTGACCATGCTGACTCCTGTGACCTTCATTCCTTCCTTCACCCTGGAAGGATTCCCTGAGCCCTCTGCCAGGTTTGGGCTGGCACAGGCTGTAGAGACCAGTCAGGCGGGTTCTGCCCTGGGGGTGTGTACAGCAGGGTAGGGAAGATGAAACCATGGCGCCCAAGATGGGGTCTGGCAGGCAGGAGGAAGGGTGTATTCTGAGGTGGCTCAGCAGAGTGGCACCTAGCGGGCACTCCTTGGAGCAGACATGGTGATCACTGCCTTTACTGCCAGTCGGACTAGGCCCTAGTGGCCAAATATGCTGGCAAAGATTCATCCAGATGCTTCTGCAAGGGTATTTTTTAAAAAATGATGATATTAACATTTAATTGGAATAACTACACAGTAGGTTTACAGTATGGCATATTACTCCCAGCAAGATGGTTGGGCCTCACCTAACAAGTTGGAGGCCCTCAGTGCAAAACAAGGAGGAATCCTGCAGCCAGTGGCCCGTGGACCCACCTGAAGCTCATACCCGGGTCTCCTGAGGCTGCAGAGCTTGGACCAGAGTTCGGTTTGCTATTGCTTGGGCCACTTCTTAAGTCTCTCTCTTGATTGTGTGTGTATCTGTCTACCTATGTACACACACGGAACACAGACACAGAGATGGACACACACACACAAATACACACCACTGGTCTGTTTCTTAAACTTTGACTCACAGAGGTGTCAGTGGCTGGGGGGCCTTTGGGGAGCCTTGGTTCACACCTGTGAACTCCTGTGCTACCTATGAGCAAAGAACATTCTGGAATATCAGGCTCCCACAGACCCAGTTTGGGGTTTATGAGGGGGTAGCAAAGGCCTTTTTTTCAGAGATAGCAGAGATTGTCACAGATAAAGGCTTTTTCCTGTGAAATGTGAAAGTCACAGCGGAAGAAAGGCTGACAGTGTTTTTCTGTGCAGCTGCAGAAGGTGCTGAATCCTAGAACCAGGACAAGTTACAGTTTCCAGTGAGAAGAAAACTAAAGTCAAATAAGCAAGTGACAAAGGATACCACTGTCAGATGCTAGGTGACCACATTCTTTCTAATCTTGAGACCCAAAGTCCACTGAGATATTTATGTCAACCACTATGTTTTTTGCTTCTCTAAAATAATTAATACTATTTTTAAACCACCGAATGTCAGAACACCTTAGTATTTTTTCCCACACTCCTACTCTTGTTGTTGTTTTTCCAGGGGGGAAATCCATACGGGAAAGTGGGGGGTTTACCTGCCTTTCACTCCACTGGGCCTCGGTAGAGGGAAGATTCCACGGCAGAGGGAAGATTCCACGGCAGCTTCCGTGTGTGTCCTCTTGGCCCCTGAGAGCCATTGTGATCGTCCCTGGTCCCCTTCCTTCCAATCCTTCTCACAGTTTTGTGAACATCTACATTTTTAAAGAAATGACTTCCTGGCTGATCTATCTGGAGCAATTTCTGTTTTCCTTTCTGCTCCTGACAGTTCTGCGCTTGACAACACAAGCGCTCCCTGAAACAGACCTTTGGAGATGGGTTGGTTGGGATAGGTGTTAGGCTTGGAGATAACACGGGTTTCTGTGTCACTGGAAAGTAAATACTACAGTGGCAAAGGGTTTTACAAAGTCACCTGAATTTGCACGGAAGAAAGTGCCTGTGGAGGGCGTGGCTTTCGCAGGTTCAATGGCTGAGGGGCCAACATGGCTGTAATAAGCAGCGGGGAGCACTGTGAGGCGGGGGGCTGGCTCTTCTAGTGCGCTGCAAAGGGAGGCTGGATTACGGAGTACAGGCCGTGGTCAGAGAAGAGGGCCTCTGCACTTCCCTTAGTGCTTCCTGTGCCGGAAAGCTTGATGGTCAAGTTGTAAAGAACTGCACAGCGTGATTCCAGCTCTACCGAGTCTCAGGTGCAAACACAGACAACGTTTCAGAAAGACGGAGGCAGGGAGGTTGGAACGGGGACACATGGGTGGACCTAGCTGACTTAGAGGGTCTCCCCCTCACTTCGAGAATCTCTGTCCCGCTTTGCTGTGAGAAGAAGCCGTCTCCACCACTCTGGGGAGCTCCCTCCCACCACTGAGAGGACCCACAGCTTCTTTTGCCATTGCAGAGGCTGCCCTCCTTGCTCTCTCTGCTCCCAGGTGTGTAGCCAAGTTAGGTGTCAGGTGCCCGAGTGGTGAGAACAAAGTGCGCCCCTGCAGGAGAAGGCATCCATTCAGGAAGAAGTGCAAGGTGACAGGTAAGGAAGGAAGCTACCTAATGTTGGATTGGACTGATTTATCAAGACACATGTACTCATCAGAGACCCCTAATTTAGAGTTGAGCAGCTTGGAGTGACTCCAACAGTTTGCTTTTTTCTGACTTAAAACTGGGCGGGGTGGTGGCTGCCGCTGAGTGAAGCCAAGCTGTCAGAGCGTTGTTGGTGCGTTGCGGACAGAGGAATCCCCCTACTAAAAGGGTAGGAATGTTGGAGTGGATCCCTCCTTCTCTTGCGTGTGAACATGCGCATTGATTATCTGGTGCAACAATATCCACCTTACCTATGTATTCCAGAGACATGATGACCTGTCCAAGTCTCCCATCTGGCTAGAGGTGGAGCTGGGACTTAAACTTAGCTTCTGATTCAAATCCATGTTCTTTTTGCAGTCTTGCGCCGCCGATTGGAGTGTGATGTGCCTGACACAAGGTGCTCTGTCTTGTTCTAGGTCTAGCTGGGAAGGCAGAGAGCAGTGACGGTGTCCTGTGAAGCACAAGTACAGTTGTTAGGGCCCGCAGGTAGCTCCAGTCATCCACCTTTCAGGGGCAGCTGTGGCATGTGATGGCAGGTCCAGACCCTCGGTCTTGTGGCCAGAGACTTGATCAATCAGTATTTGCCAGGAGGATGAGGGTGGGTCTTCTTTCAGCTGAGGTAATTCACAGACCCGCGAGAGGAGGGTGTGGTAACTAACGCTTCAGGCTCTGATTCTTGAACCCTGAAGTCTTGGGAGGAGTAAGATCAGGGGTGGAGAAAATGAGAGGTAGAGAGAGGCGAGGGAGCAGGTGCCTGGGACGGTGGTCATGACTGAGGCTCGGCAGGAAGTCTGAGGACATGTGGAAAGTAAGGAGAGGGCGGGGTGAAGGGGATTATGGGGAAAAATATATATGAGAGACAGAGATACAGAGGCAGAGACAGAGGCAGAGAAAGAGAGACAGAGAAACAGAGCAGGACAGAGAGAGACAAAGAGAAGCAAGAAGTAGAGGGAAGAGGAGGAAGATAGGAAAGGGAGGAAGAACAGGGAGGAGGGGGTCACTATCGAGCCTGCTTTTCTTCTAAGTCAGGGCAGAGACAAAGCAAACATTCTCCTCATTTTCTCTAGGATGAAATGGGCATAGAGTCATTCTACTGTGTTACAGGCTTTTTAGTTACATAATGACTAAGAGCAGATAAAGATCCAGCCAAAGCACAGAGAGCCATGGACCCGATGCTCATAAAGCCCGTGGCCAGGCTCAGGGCTTGGCTGCCGACCTGCTCTGGGCGACGTGGGTGACAGAGCCAGGCTCCAGCAGCCCTCCAAGAGCCCGAGGAGGAGGCGGTGGTGTGGGGGAAACGGCAAAGAAGGCCAGCCCTGGCTGCCAAGAACAGCAGGTTGCAATACTTAATGTCCACGCTCATGCCAGTGTGCTTAGGAACTGTTGTTATTTTTATGAGAAAAATGCAGAAAGGCTAATCTGTCTATTTATGTCTGTCTGGAAACGTGTAATTACCGAAGGGCCATTCTGGTGCCAGCACTCAGCTGTGGCTCTTCTTCTCCATCATGGCCCTGGGAGGCTGGGCTCGGTGGCCTTGCTCAGGAGCCTGCAGAGCACCACGAGCACCCCTGGGACAGCCAGCCAGCCAGCCAGCCAGCCAGCCAGCCAGCCAGCCAGCCAGCCAGATGTGATTGGAAATGCCAAGATCACCGGGTCAATACTTTGATCCATTTTAGGTCTTTTGGCAAATGGTAACTTGAGGATATTTTCATTGAGTATATGACTGATGTCAAATGCAGTCTCCATCCATCCATCCATCCACCTTCCATCCATCCATCCATCCTTTGAGCAAGCATGTCCCACTAGATACTTGCTGGGACCTGTAGCTTCAGGACTACATAAGACAAGGTATTTCCACTTTGAGAGACTGAAGGTGCGCAGTGGTAGACATGCCAGCCACAGAGCCCAGGGAAGTGCCACAGGAGCCACAATAGCCTTCCACAGGCAGGGGGACAAGAAGAGGTAGGGAAGGAGAAACAGCTTTGGAGACCCTTGACCTGGGTGTTGGAAGCTGAGGACATTTTGTGCAGTGAGGCTGCCACCTCTGCAGTGCTCAGGGTGGCACTGGCCCCTGGTTCTATGACCTCTGAGGGCATCTGAAGTTCGTGCTCTGCTGGGGCTGGGCTGGGGCACCATGGCAGGCTGTTACGTATGTCTGGTGGCCCGGCCCAGGCTAGTTCCTTTTCCTGTGCTGCCGTTCCCCTGAGAGGCCAGGCTGGGCCATGTCTTGCTGTGCTCTGAGCAGGCCTGTAGGCCCTGGCCTCCTGCCTTTGCCGGGTTGGCTGTCTGCTTAGGTTGCTCCCTCCCACACTTCCAGGCTCTCTTTGAGACCACAGGTGTCCCCCTGGGGCTCAGTGATCAGAGGCCCTGAAGAGCCCCTTCTGCGCCCAGCTGCATGGCCACAGTCTGCGGTGGGCGCAGGCAGAGATCGTGGTGGCCTGTTGGAAAGGTACAAAGCTAGTGGGAATTGTTGACCGGAGGAAGGTGACAAACATGTCACTCACCTCCTCTCACAGTACACACCACAGACAGTTGAGGGGATCGTCAGTTACAGGAATCTAGACCAGGCAGGGTCACGTGACACCCACCTTTCTTGTTCTGGGGATTCTTGAATCTGCTGCTCTGATCTTCTCCAAGTTTTGGAGGACTTGCCTTTTCTTTTCTTTTTTTATTTTAAAAAGAAAAAAAAAACCTCTAGAGTTTCGAAACAAGATAATAAGACTGCACCATGTTGGAACTTAGGGCTCTGAGAAAGAAAGCAACCCGCTCACCTCCCTGGTAAGCAGCCGTGAGCCTACCGCCTCGTGGGCTGAGAATCAAACATCCCATCCCTCCCCCCGTTAGCAAATGGGAGCCAGAGCTCTGAGCATCTCTTGGGAGGCTGACCACATGCAATATAGCAAATATGGGGTATTTCCTTCTACCATCTCTTTGAAGGCAAATATTGTTATCACCGCTTTGCTTTGTTCTGATTAATTGTATTGCTCTATTCAATATTCTGTTTTGCTAAGTTCTATAATGTGCTGTATTTGGTTTGATTTTGCTGTATCTGATTGAAAGGACAAGTATTGTGAAGATAATGAGATACACTATGGTAGCTATTACTGTTATCCCGGTAACCTGCTGTGATGTTCTGTACCAGTTGCACCGCACTGTCTCAGTTGGATTTGTTCTGTCTTGTTCTGTTGTATTTTACTACCTTCAAAATAATAAAAAATTAAAAAAGTAATAAGAGAGTAACAATAATTAATATACTGTTATTGTTATCTTCAGAGTATTCAGGGTACAAGACATCGACCTGGCAATATCAAACAATATTAGTGCAAACCTTTCTTTTCAATGAACTAAGAGAAACTTGCAGTATAACTACTTACCTACCTTGTTTATCTATCATCTATCTGTCTATCATCTCCGTCTGCCTGTATTTTTCATTTTCCCTTCCATCCTCTTTCTTTCGTCCTTTTCCCTCTCCTCCATCCAGCTAGGACTTGCTTTTTCAGCCGCTGGAAGTAAGCACGGGTGGCCCTGAGGAGCCCCATGGACGGAGCTAACTCCTTGGTAGCAGGAGACTGTGCTCGGCGGCGGTGGGACAGGATTGGCGAAGGCGGCCAGTTGGCCCTGTCTTCAGGCCAGCTGGGCCCAGCTGGGCCGCGACCATCAGCCTAGGCCCGGCTCCTTCCAGCTGACCCCAGCCTAACCCACAAGCTGGCCGTGAGCTGTCTGGACCCAGGCCGGCTGTGCAGTCCCCTGCAGATCCGAGGAGCTGGAGCTGCCACGGACGTGCTCCGCACAGAGCTGGAGCGAGATGTGCGGGGCACTGAGGCAGGTTTGCCCCAAGCAGGGAGTGAGCTGTGTGGGTGGGTGCTGCCCTCCCACCAGGCCTCTGCTTTCCGGAAAGGGGTGCAGCTGGACTCCACGGCCCCAGAGGCTCTGTCTCACTGCACAGGGCCTCGGGCCTCGGTGAAGTGGGCGGTCCATAGCGGTGCTGGGGACATTTCAGACAGGGAGATGAGGTCCACACAGGGCTCGGCCATTACCCATTCTGTCCAGCTTCCCGGAAATACCAGGCTGGCGTCAAGCTGGCTCAGGGCTCGGTGACCGAGATGAGGCTGGGGATTGTAAGTGCAGGGAGGAGGACCTTTTTCCTAGAAATCTTCCGCGTGCTCTTTGAGCCCACCTGTCTCCTGTGGGCTTGCCTTTGCACAGCCTCCTGTGTATCCAGGGGCCAGGACCCTGCACTAGGCGGGCAGACCCCACTGCTGCCGCGCGGTGGCCCAGGATCTAGGCCCAGGTGGTGTCGGTGGCTCCCAGCGGGGAGAGCAGGCTTGGAAAGCTCCCCGAGGAGGCAGCAATGGGGAATTTAGCCAGGTAAGGGGCATAGTAGCTGGAGAGGAAGAAGGCACAGCCAATATCTCTGGGTTGGCATAGTAAGGAAAGGGCCGGGGGCCGAGTCACGCACGTTCCTCCTTGTGCCTCTGAGGTGGTGTAGACGCCCAGCTGGAAGTGGGCGCCTGCTGCTGTGTCTCGAGCACCCCAGAGAGCGGTGCTCTCCGTGTAGATCACGTAGAGTCGGCATCACAGCCCTGGGGCTCACACTGTACCAGGGCCCGGGGCGGGCAGGGGCGGGCAAGCTGAGGCCGGGAGGAGTTGCCATGGTCAGAGGGAGAGCAGGGCCGGATTTCAGTGTGGATTCTCGCTGTGTCCGGAGGCCCTCCCTGAGCCTTCACCTCCCTGCCTTTTGGGCTTCAGTTCGGAATCCTCCCCCTTACACAGGTCCCGAGCTGCTGTGCTCACAGCCCGCTGCGCACCGGCCCCGGTGCCGCCACCTCCTGCGAAGGCCTCCTGTCCTCCACCTGCCGGCTCCCTCTTCCTGGTTAGGTGTGTGTGACTCTGGGGGTGCCCTACCTCCGCTTCCACGTGGCTCTGAGGCCCACCTGACAGTGCTCACAGGGAGCCTCCTCCTCCCGGACCGTGCCCTCTAGGGAGCCTCTGGTCTCCCTCATCCCCATGTTCCTAGGACACGCTGTACCAGAGTCTGCCGAGTGAACCAGTGCAGGCAGCTGTCCTGCAACGTGCTTTCGTGTCCCTGCTGCGGACTTCCTCCACTCCTCCTCCTCTCCAGGGCAGCAGGGGACCAAGCAGTGGTCCCAGCTGGAGCGGGATACCAGGCTCCACAGCCTCTTCCCCTGCAAACAGAGGCCCTGGGCTTTGGTGCTCTAGAGGCCTAAGGCTTTGGTGCTCTAGTGGCCTGCAGGTCACCCTGAGCCACACCTTACCTCGTATGGTACTTCACGGTCGAAACAAAGGTGCACCAGAAATGCCATGCAAAATCACCTTCCGTGTGTGTCAGGTGTCTACAAAACGGAAGTGAATTTCATGTCCAAACTAATCACTGTCTCAGGTTGTCTCCTTATACAGCTGCAACTTCAGTATGTCAAGATCTAAACAAACAAACAAACAAACAAACAAAATCTTAAATGTGAAACACTTCTAATTCCAAGCATTCCAAACAAGGAACACTCAACCACGTAATCATCTGTGATTGTTAAGCACAATTGTCATTTGACTGGCCTGGGGGTTGCACAGGTGTTAATGTCTAGGTAGGCCATGCAGGTGTGACCTTGAGATCTGTGGCTGGCCCCTGGCCCCTGCCCCCCTGGGCCTGTTCCCCTGCTCGGCCTTTTGGCGCCCATGAACGGAGCACCTTCCTCTACCACGCCCTCTGCCTGGGTGGGCGTGGCTTGCAGCCAGCTAACCACAGACTGACCTCTGAAACTGTGAACCAAGTGAAGTGGTGGGTGTTAGTATTTGGTGCCAGCGTTGGAAAAGCTGAGGAATACACTATCATTATAATTCTTAATATAATATTAATATAACATAGTAACTATAGCTTCTGGACTCGAGTCAGTCCCATTTCTGGATTTGGGGACCCAGACTGTGGGGTGCCATTCTGGTATCCTGAATGTGAGAGCCGGTCTTACCGTCCTTGTCCTTTGAGGGTTCCTTTCGATGAGGGTCAGCTGAGTGCCAGGAAAGAGTCAGAGGAATGGCAGGCACACGGGCGTGTGCTCTCGGGCCCTGACACTCAGCAGGGCACTCCATCTCTCCAGGCCTCAGTTTTCTCACCTGGAATGTGGGGTTTCTTCCTTGCAGAGTTGTTACCAGGCTTAGATGGCGACACGTGGCTGGTGGTTACAGCTGTTCTCTCCTGGAAGTTCCCACAGCTGTTAGTTGATTGTGAGGGCGTAGTGGCATGTGCCTGTAATCCTGGCGCTTTGGGGGACTGACACAAGGGAACTACAAGTTTGAGCCCAGCCCGGGCAACTTAGTGAACACTTTTATAAAAAAAACTAAAGCTGAAGATGTAGCTTAGTGTTCAATTTCCTGTACAGAATTTAAAAAAAAGGAGAGGAAATTGTTGTAGACCTCGGATCGTCATCGCCAGGTGGACTGGGTTTCCCTCTTGGGGCCTGGCCTGGACAGAGTGCAGTGCGGGCAGGGCTGGTTCTGCCTGCTGCGGTGTCAGGACTCATCCATGGAGAAGAAAGGTACTCGTGAAAGCGTCTTGGGGCTGTCACAAGGCTCGGGCAGAGGCAGTGGTGAAAATCCGTGTTTTGCCGAGGAGAAAAGATTAGGCCGTGGTCCACGCTTGCCTGATGACTTCCCGTCTTGGGGGTCATTACTTGCTGTGTATTATTTTTTCCTTTAGAGAGAGGAAGACTCTGCAGGTGCCAGAGCATTGTCGCAGACAGGAGAGATTTATGGCTGTCTGTCTTCTGGGTCCCTCTCGTCCTCATCCAGCCTCTAGGAAGGAGCAGGAGCCCTGAGCTGCCGGCGGCTGTGGACGGGAGGGGCCACCCTTCAGCGGTGGGCTGGTGGGGACAAGTGGCTTTGCCTGTCTTCTCCTCAAGCCCTGGTGGAATACCCACTGAGCTCAGCAGCTTGGCACACAGCGCTGGCCATTGTGTCCTTGGTGACTCACTTGCCCCAAACCTCCTGCTGGAAACTCTGGAACAAGTGAGTTCCAGGGCCATTTTCAATTTTATTTCCAGTGGTAAAACATTTGGTGTTTGTCTCCGGCTTCTTTCAAATCCCTGACTTCCTCCGGTGGGCAGGACCTCTCCTCTCCCTGTGCCCGCTCCCATGAACCAAAAGCCCAGGCGTTCTTGAGAGCCAGGCTGTGTCTTACTCCTGCCGGTGTCCCAGCTCGGGGGCTGTCCCGGGGCCTTGGTCCCTGACCTCGGGGTGCTCGCCATCTGACCTGTTCCACATCTTACTCTGGTTCTGGTTCCCACAACTCAGGAGAGGAGCAGGCTGCTCGGTGCCGAGTGCCCGGATCTGCCTCCCCGGAGCCCTCTCGCCCAGCCTTCGCCTGTCCTCCAGTCCTCTCGCTGGGCCCTCAGAGTGCCAGCCTGCGTAGCTCCCAAGATTCCAGTCCAGTCTTCTATGTCTCTGCCTCAACTTCTCCATCAGTCACAGCTCTTTGTTCAGCTCCCCACACCCCTTTCTCTCCTTTTTTCAGATCCCTTTGTGATAAAATAAGGTCCTCAAGAGAACGGGCCTTGAGCCGAAGGGTGAAGTTGGGAGGGCTGTGTCCCCTGACAGCGCGTGGATGAGCCGCAGTGCTGTGGCCCCTTCCGCAGATGGGACGTTCTTTCTGCTAAGCAGCGTGTGACTCCAGTGGGCGTCACTGGTGGCTTCAGTTCCATCTTCTGAGTCTTGAAACAGATGCTGTCTTTGCCGTCCCGAAGCCTGAGCTCATCTCCTCCCTTTCAGGTGTGGCCCCGGCGGAGGCTGAGGTCCTGGGGACCTTGGAGGCCTGCGGTTTCTGCTTGTGGCTGCAACGTGACAGCGTTCCCCAGGGCTATGGCAGACAGGCAGACTCGCCGCTCCTGCAGCCCCCTTCGGACAGGACGCGGACGGCTCTCCTCTGGGGCAGTGAGGTGTCCAAGGTCGGCGCTGGCTTGGAGTCTCACTTCTCTTTCCGGACCCCCTCAGGAGGCTCAAGGGTAGGCTGTGACTGATGCAGGCCACAGAGGTGGCGAGTGGGGACCTGGCCAGAGCACTTCTGGATTCCCAATACAGGGCTCTTTCCTGCTCCCCTAGGTCCCTCCATTCCTCAGTACTTGACTGAGTACTTCACGTTTCACTTAGTACTTCCCTCGCTGAGGAACCTGGGGTGGGCAGGCTCTGAGCACACCCTGAGAAAGGTAGGCCTCTCGGGGTCCTACCCTCGGCCTCTCGGCCCCCACAGCTGTCTTCCTGCCCTGTCTTCTGCGGATTCTGGCTCCCTGTCTGCCCCTCCAGTGTTAGCTCATGGTTTCAGGCCAGATGCTAACAAATGCTTCGAAAGTGCTGTAGGTTGTGGGCCGCCGAACCCACATGGCCCTGGGCCCTCTCCCCGTGGTCTAAATGCTCTGGGTCACCGAGGGTTGAGGTGACATCTCCTGTGACCTCTTCTGCTTCACAGGAGAGGCACACCACACCTGCTGGCAGCTGAGAGCTGTCCCTGCCGGGGTGTCTGTCTGAGGTCAGTCTGTCCTCCCTGAGCTCCTTTTCCTCAGGAAGCTCCTGTTAATATGTTCCACTTCGTGTATCAAGCAACTGTCTTGCAAACGGTGCCGCTGGTAATTCATAGGGACGGCTGTTATTGTTGGAGGCGGGCACCTCAAAGCCAGGCCTGAGGCCGGCTGCTTTTGCTTTTCCTTTTCAACTTTCCTCTTATTACTGTAGAAATTACAGAAAAATATTTGGCTCATCATGCTCAACAATATATATGGCTGGTTCCCTGTCACTGTGGTAATCCTAGAAAAATAAACCTTCTGGCATCTCAGAGATTTTCTCTTGGTGGAGGGGAGCAGGGGCTCCCCGAGCTCTGTGGGCTGTTGGTGCCTCTTTGTGCAGTGCAGGGCCCAGGAAGGTGCAGACGTGGCTAACTGGACTGTGCTGATGTGAAATGTTGTCACGTCTTGGTTACCGTGGAGGGTCAGGGTCGTGTCAAAGCTGTCCACAGCCTCAGACCCTGGGTAAGAGATGGCCTTGGAGACCTGGATTCTAAGCTGACACAGACCCCGGGCAGGGATGGGAGCATGTTAGACTGATCTGAGCAGGAAGGAGGAAGCTATGCCAGCTGAGATGCAAGGGCAGTCGGTGAAAAGGTTGCTTGGGCCATTTCCCCGGCTGCAGGTCACCCTGTCAGGCGATTGTGCTAGAAATCCTCTTTATCAGAGCGCTGAGAGAAGCAGGGTGGTGTGACTTTGCCTGTTTTGTGGACAAGGAAATAGAGGCTCAGGAAGGAAGAGGGGCTTCCCAAGGGCCACACAAGGACCTGGCGGCAGGCGGAGGACGAAGCGAGGCTGCGTGACAGAGGGCAGCCCTCCTCCTTCCCCGGCCTGGCCCCTTGACCTGCGTCACTGACCATCGCGCCCACAGGTGGCAGCTTTGCCTGCTGTCCCTGTCCTTCAAGGCACCACACACAGCGCTGTCCTCCGTTCTGCATCTGCTCTGCCCACTAGTGACCTGCTGTCTTCTGTAGGCATCAGGTGACCCCTGCTGCCGCAGCCTGAGCCACCCCAGGCAGCCCTGGACCTGAGGGAGCTCGGCCTTGGAGCCTGCAGCCAGTACAGCCCGGAAACATCACTCTCATTTCCTGGCTCTGCGGTCTGTCCTTTGAAGGCAAAGTGGCTATTTTCCTCCTTGCGAATCATCTGCACCGAGCTGTATTTCAGTTTATTGACTTAGCTTGACCATAAAACCACAGGTGGGGAAAACACAACCTTCGAGGCTCAGGGCTCTTTCCTTTGGGAAAACGGGGAAGAAAAACTGGCCCTCTCGTGGCCACTGCCCTACCGCTAGGAAGGGAGATCCTGCCAGGTTTGACTGTTGACCCAGACTTTCCTTGGAGCCATCTGGGCTGACAGAATCGCAAGAGTTTCCTTCAAATGGTTGTAATATTCCCCGGGATTTACAGCCCGGGGTGCTCCCTGGAGTGTTGTTCTCTTGCCCGATTCCCTCATGCAATCCCCACGCTGAACAGGGGAGCAGGGCCAGGAGGAGGCACAGAAGGGCACACTGTTGGCCACCCTGTCCTCTGAGGGCTTGGGGAGGGTCAGCAGAGCGTCCTCCAGGCTCTGGGAGTTTGGAACTTGGCCTCCGACTCAGTGGCCATTCTCCAAGGGTTTGTTTTGTGGCAACGGGTAGAGCTCATTCACCGAGTTAGAATTGTTGGGAACATCTGTCTGTTTTTAATTATGTCTCTGTCGTTTATCTATGAATTCATCCGCAGTCTCCCTGCCCAGTGTCCCTCCATCCCTCTGCTCCTCCTTACCCCCTTCCTACTCTACTTTTCTTCCTTCCCTCTTCTCTCCCCCCCTAAGTTATCCATCCCCCCCGTCCATCCATCCATCACCATTTTTTTATGTGTGTGGGGTCTCATAACGTTGCCCAGGGTGGTCTTGAACTCCTGACTTAAGAGATCTTCCTGCCTCAGCCTCCTTCCTGAGTGCTGGGACTACCGACTTGTGCCACCATGCCTGGCTCCACCTCCATTTTAAAGAGCTGCATTCTGCCCAGTTGGCACGGATACACACTATTTCACAGAATGTGTGCACTCAAAAAAAAACTACTAAACAATTTGGAAACATATGACCTCAATTTTCAGGTCTCAGTTTTCCATATGAGCATAAATATGACCTTGGAGTGTTTCCCTTTGCTGTTAAGGTCATCTTGCCTTTTGAGAGTCTTCCACACCAGTCTTTGTTGCCCTTTATTTATTTATTCATATTTTTTGCCCATCTGACGTGGTATAATATAATTTATAATTTAGTCTGCAGATGTCTGTTCTCTGTGTCATGATGGCCATTTTGTTTCCCGTGTGTCCCCCAAGTTCCAGCCCTCATGCCCCACCTGTGACTCTGGGAACCCCACATGCTGTCCTCTGCTGCGCTGCTGCCTGAAGGCTGAGGCTCACCTTACTGCACCCTGAGCTCCCTCCCACCCTTCCCAGACGCTCTCGGGTGCACGCCCCGCGGCGAAGCTTTCCTAGGGTGGGCTGGAGCCGCCCCTGGGTGCCACAGCTCCTGCTGCGATGCACTCTGCTGACCCTGAGCCCCATGAGGACAGGCGGCAAGGCTGGTTTTTATTACCTCTCACATTCATGGTAAATCTGCCCAGACTGAATGCAAGTCACTTCCACTGGGGACAAACAAGACAACGAATTTCAATAAAAAGCCTTTCCCCAAATCCAGAAGCACACTCTGTGGAGCAGGTCCCTTTGGTCCCTTTGTGACCAGGGAGTGTCCTGAGTTTGCGTGGACGTACCTGTACATGTTGGGACAGCTCTGAGGTCGAGGTCTCGCTCCTCAGTCCTCAGGAATTGCAGCCAGGGAGTTGGAGCTGCCCAGCAGAAATTCCTACTGGTGAGTGAACAGCACATGCACGAAAAGAAGCACCGAAGACTCAGTCTGTTGCCAGCACACGCCAGTGACAAGCTGTGGCAGCAGCCTTGGTTCCTCTCGCACTGCTGTCCGAATGACTCCGGCGAGGTTGGACTCTGTCAGGAACAGTGAGGGGCCAGGAGGAGAGTGCCGTGAAGGGGCTGCTCCCCAAGAGTGAGGAGACCAGCGCTGTGAGCAAGGGTTGAGGAACCCCAGGAAAGCCACAGGGCTGAGGGAGAGGGAGGCAGAGCAGCAGCGGCAGCTGCCTGGTCTGTGTGGCTGCCCGGGGGTGTTGGGGCTCTGCTGGGAGGACCCGCAACCAGGCAGTTGTCCCCTGATGTCACCTTCCACCATTAGTTCTAGCATGAGCTCCTTCCCTTGGCCAAACCCAACGGAAGCCAAAGGGCAGGGGAGCCGGTTTATGCTGCCCCAGGTCCGCCTGCGGGCCAGGCCAGAGGAAAGAGTGGCTGCAAGGGGGACAGGCTGTCTGCACCTGGGCAGCGTCCGCTTGGCCTGCCATCCTTTGGCTGCTGCCTGTGGGTGGCAGGCTCCCCCTGAGGCCCCTCAGAGCTCAGAAGCACCCGGTGCTCCTAGGCGGGCTGCTGTGGGGTCTGCGTGGAGTCCTGCACAGTCTGGCCTCTTCCCAGGGGAGCCCGTGGCCTGGCCTGTGGCTGTGCCCGTGGCACCTGCTCTTTCCCACTGTTCGCCTTTCCCTAAGAGACGCTGCTGAGCAGCTGTAGCCTGGGAGCCGGGGAATAGGCATGGTGGGAGCGCGGAGCTCGCCGGGAAGGCGGAGAGCAGCAGAGCGCTCAGTGGCCGACAGTTGTGACGAGCTGCTGGGCAGGGGGCTCAGTTCGCCCTTGTTGGGCTGAAAGCAGCTGAGGGGTGCTGTCTCGGCGCATATGTCCTGGGCCCAGACAGACCTGAGCTTCGATCTTGGTGCCCACGCTGAACTTCGAGCAAGTTACCTGCTCTGAGCCCCAGCGCCCATGACTTCTAGACAGGGTGCTATTCTGACTGCAGACTGTGGGAGGATGGCGCCCCACATGCTTCCGTTAATGCTCGCCTCATAGCTGGTCTTTCAGAAACAGCGTTACCTGTGGCGCACCCAGGTGTGGACTTGGGACAAACCAAGACGACTGAAAAGTTAGCACCATCTCAGGCCCCAAGACACCTTTCCCACCAAGGCACACCAGGAAAAGCTGCGGAAAATTAGATGCTGAACTTACAGCCTAAGAACATGAAAAGGCTCCTCTGCCAGTTTAAAAAAACTGGATGTTTTTTCTGGGAGAAGAAATGTCGTATAGTGGTCAGGAGGAGACGATGAGTCAGACCTCTGCGGCCGGCCAGGCTGGCCCTGCAGCCCACCCTCTGTGCGTCAGTGCCTTGCACGAGGCCTGGCAGGCAGGGGTCCAGCAGACCCTGGAGCCAGGTGGCTGTCCCCTGGGGAACTTCACTGTGCTGCCTGGGACCTCGGGAGGGTGTGTTCAGATGCCAGCATCATCACTGGCGTGGACACTGTGGGCAGGTGTGATAAGGCCGCGTCCCCCACTCTCTTTTCCACAGAGGGCCCTGCCCCTCGGTGGGGCCCTCTGCCTCGCTGCCCAAATGTACCATACACCCCAGAGCCTGCCCACAGGCTCTTCTCCCAGTTTTTGTCTCTGGGGATCTGTTAGTGATGGCATTTAGTCTCCAGAACTGTTTTAGAAGCGCATGCTCTATTTTGGAGGGCTCTAACTGCCTGTAACTGACACGGTTTTCCCAGTTCCCCCAGAGGGCTCCAGACTACAGAATATGAAGAGGCAGGAAATCAGACCCTTGAGTCATGAGTGGGAGGAAGGCTTGAGGTTGACCAGAAGCCCGGCAGCCTTGCTCAAGGCACATTTTGCCTGAGTGCGCTGGGAGGCGGTTAGAGCAGGGGGCTGGTTAGAGCAGGGGGTTGGTTAGAACAGGGGTTCTGGGCCCTTCAGGGATCTGGCTCCACCCAGACTCCTCCCCTTACTGCTGTGCAGCCTAATATTAAAGTTTCCCTCTCTGATCCAAGTTCCTCAAGCCCAAAGTGAGGGAGGTAGTTGTCTTTTGTGCTTGGTATATAGAGCCAACTTAAATAGGAGTTCGTGTGAAAACACGTTGTGATCTACAAATTAAAAGCAATAAGCATGGGGGTTTCTGCTATTAGATAAGGAAAGGAAGGCTCCGAGAGCTGGAGACCTGCCTGAGGTGACCTGACCGCTGTCTTAGAAGGGTGCGGGTGTGTGTCTCCTCTCCCCAGTGTGCTGTGCTATGCGATTTCCTCCTTTGGTGAGCACTTAATTAGTTGGTCTCTTGCTCTGGGTGCAGGTCTTTTGTTGATTAACTGGGAACCTTGGCCTCTGGGTCGCAGGCCCTGGACAGCAGGCGGATGCTGCTTGGGTGGCCTCCAAGTGACTTGTCACCCAAGGGGGTGCAGTGACTCCTGAAGGAGCTGATCCTAGAGGTGGATTTGAGTGATGACGTGGGCTTGTCCCTGCCTACAGCCTGCAGCTGGGATGTGGTGATGGCCCTGCCTGTCTGTGGGCAGTGTAGACACCCTGCGTGAAAGTGCCACCTGGGCTGTGGCTCTAAGGACAGGCTGGGTCATTCAGTTGGCAGACAGGGGCTGCAGCCTGAAGGCCCTTGACTGGTGGCAAAGGGGCTCTTGTGGTCTCCAGCCAGAAGAGAGTACTTGTGTTTCCATGGGTACCACAGGAAAGCAGACCGGGGTAGAGACACCCAGGAGGAGTGGCCTTCCGGTGCCAGGGCGCATCTGGTCCAGAACGAGGACCTGCTTCCTGCTTGGACACGGCTGCCCCGTCCTGCTCCGGGTCTGCTCTGTGAGGCCCTTCTTTGGACAGTCTTTGGTCCTGCTTCCCGGTCTGTGTCCCCTGTGGCAGAGGAATATGTTTTCTGGGGCAAGATGAGCCTGGCTTCTGATCCTGCCTTTGACATGAACAGATTAGGAAACCAGGAACCTCCGTTTCTTATCTCAAAATGCGTTCATTTTTCCTTTCTTCTAGGGGGTTGGTAAGGACAAATTCATGCAGGTACCACAGCCAACATCGTAATCTGTGTGTACTGGGTGCGCAGGAAACAGTGGCCTCCCTTTTATCATTTAAGGCCCAGCCCAAGTCTGACCTTCTAAAGACCCTCCAAGGCTGGAGCTCCTCTGAGGCTGGCCACCGTACCCCTCCTGACCTGCTGTTCCTGCTTCAGAGCTCCAGGACTCCACTCTACTGTCACTCAGGCTCCCTCTTTCTTGTCCCCCCACCCGCACCCCATTTTCATCCATCACAGCACGTGCCATGCGGACTGGGGCCCTTGATTTCTGTCAAACTCTGGGAATGGCTTCAATCCTGCTGGCTGGGGCCGCAGGAGGCCCTTCCGTAGTTCCCACTGTACTGCTGCCCCCAGTCAGCATTCGGGCCACTTAGGGTCACAGAGCTCAGGGTCTCAGAGCGGGGCCACCCCACAGTCTGATCCTTTCCTTGGAACCTTGCAAGGGAGGGAGGGGCAGCGTGAGGTGGTCTCCAGCCCCTTTTCAAACTGGACACCTCCAATTTGTAATTTGAGTTTGAGACTCCTGGTGACGGAAAAAAGAGGCCCACTGACCCTGAGATCAGAGAGGAAGGGAGACGTCGGTCACGGTGGCCAGGCTCGGAGCCCAGGCTAGAGTGCAGCACCGATGACACTGCTGCTTGGTTCTTTTGCCTTCATTCTCGGGGAGCTCCACCCCTGAATGGAGGGAGGTCCGGATGGACAGACGCACGGGTGCTGCCCGGGGACAGAGCCCAGGAGTCGAGCAGCCCTGGTTTGTAACCACCTCTGGCCATACATGGGGATGCCCTTGTCTGTCTTCACGCTGATATAGTGCAGTCCCACGCGCAAGCCAGGGGTGCTTCGGGGTTGAGAAATCCCACTCCCTGGTGTGGGGCAGGAAGTTGGAGCACCAAGGGGGTGGAGGCGCAGAGGGGACATGAGCTGCGTTGCTCCATGCACTTTCGAGGTGCTCTGGGTGGCCCCTGGGGTGTGTGTGTGAGAAGCTTAGCCGAGCTGGCCTGTGCCGGCTATCAGGGAGCGATGCTATCAGAGTGACAGGGAGGCTTTGCCCTTGTTTCCGTGGGCAGGAGCACAGCCAAGGCCAACACTGTCACTGGCGGGGATCTTGGCCTTTTTATCCAGGCAGCAGCAGGGCATTCAGCCTTTCCCACAGCCTCCTCTGCTGCCCAGAGCAGGGCTCAGTGTGCAGGCCTGCTGCTCTGCGGAGAGATGAGCGCTGCTCTGGTCCCCCAGGAGGGGGCTGCGGTCCAGCTGAGCACGGGGAGCATAGTGCAGGGCAGGCCTGCTTTCACATCTGATGGCCTGGGGATTCGGAGTCCTGTTTTCAGCTACGAAATTCATGTCAACCTGGATTTAGCGCCATGGACATGCACAGAGGCTGCGCTGTGTGAGCCAAGATGGGAAGCTCTCTGTCCAGAGAGCTGCTGATCTGAGGAGTAGCACAGCAGAAGGGCACTGCGGCCTACTGCAGCAGGCTAGGGAGCTAGGAATGCAGCATCGCAGGCCAAGGCCGTGTCCCATTGAGTGACCCAAGGAGGCCTTCTCAGGGACTAGGCAGAAGTCAGGAGCGGCAACCCTGCTGGGGAGCAGTGGGAGACAGGTTGATCATGGGCCCCAAAGTAGGGATCGGATAGTGTGTGTGGGGACAGGACTGGGTTATAGATGTACTCTCCGATACCTGGTCCCAAGCTGCCATTTATTAGATAGCGAAGTTCATCAAGAACTTGCTAGGGGTAAGTGAGGACTCTATGAGGCATTTACAGCATTATTTCTGTTTTACAGGCAGGGAAACTGAGATGCAGTGAGTTCCAAGTGCCAACATCTCATGACAGTGTGTCTGCAAAGCATGGATTCCAACCTGGGTGGGTTTGGCTCAGGGTCTGTCATAACCACTCTGCCCCAAATTCCTTGTTATCATAGCTTGCTTGCTCTTTTCTTCTTCCTGAATTCAAGGTCTTTGGTGAGCCAGTGCTTTTCCACATACTGTCCTCTGCCTTGCCGGAGAGATGTGTATGCTCTGTTCCTGTGTAGTGTTGTGGGAGACAACTCCAGTGACTCCCCTTGAATGCAAAGCAATTACTGCAACTTTGATTATTTGGAGACTTATTTCCTTATACTGATATGTAGAGCGCTGGCTATGGTATTTCCTTCTCTCTTCAATTGGCTCTAAGTATTGCAAATAAGGCTAGCTGAGGTGCTGGTATGTAAATTCTAAAGCCAACAGACAATCCTGTTTCCTCACATAGTGTTCTCCATACCTGGATATGAGCATAGCAGGATGTTTAGAGCCATCAACTCTGGGAATGTCAACTGGGTAGGAGCCTCAAGGTAGAGAGGCTATGACTCCCCAGGGCACAGGAGTTTGCATATCAGAAACTGAAGGTACAGCCTCCCAAAACAATTCTGTTGCTACCTTAATTAGATTATGAGAATTGATCCTTCTGCATGTCTTTATCTCTGCAATATACAGAGATGCCAATCTTGCACCTGGCCAGCCAGCTCAAGTTACTTACATATTCCCCCACCATCCTCACTGTCACTCATCCCTGAGCCACCCTCCTCCTTCACAAGATAATAAATTAAAGCCTAGGATCAGGGCCTTTGTCTGCACTTCCTCCAGGGGGTTCGACTTAGGACCCCTTGCCTGCCCTTAACTTGGAACTTGTCTTGGTGTCTTTACTCTCGCCGTGGGTTGCATTGGTGGTAGTAGATTGGAATTAACTTGCTGGGATTCCAATAATGTCTCAATGGGATTACAATTATAACTTTTTGGATTGTGAGGAAAACTAGAAAGAGGATAACATTGCTTGGATGACTGAACTCAGAATTTGGGATTACAGTGCGTGGCGACTCTCCCTCCAGGTTTCTGTACAGCCCTGAGGTGAAGCACGTGGGCGTGAGGAAGAGCTGGAGTTAGAAGGGACAGATGTGCCGTGTCGTGCCTTTGGCCGGTGTCTGGCTCCTACAGAGTGGCTGGCCTTGGGCTTCTCTGTTGCACCTGCTCTGTGCCCCGGCTGTGCTGGCCATGCATCTACAGCCCGCTGGATCACGGCATATGGGCAGCAGGGTTCTGGCCACTGCTCTAGCTCCACCCTGACCTGAAGCCGGGTGCGTAGCATGGACTCAGTTGCTAAGTGCTGGGTAAACAAGTGAGGAGTCACATGACTGTGCACAGTTGCCACCTCCAGCAGGGTTACTATATGGGGAGAAGGCAAGTCCGGCTGCTGGCTTTCTATGTCATAAATTTAAGTGGTCTCATATTTCTAGGACTCCTGAGATTTTTTTTTCACCAATGAAGTTAATCAATTGAGTAATTTACTCATCCAGTAGATATCTACTGATGCCTCCTGTGTGACGGTCACTCTTCTTGGGTATTGTATGTATGTCCCTGTCCTCATGGGGATTATTACAATACAGTAATAGACACTCCATGGACTCATACATGTCTGCTTCCTGATTCATCTATGCGTAATGTGATAATTCTACTTAAACTCCCTTGTCCTAACAACTTTTGAAATATTAGGTTATCACTCCATTCAGAGAGAATATTTACCCCGGTCCTAAATCATCCAAACCCTGCAGAGATACTTTTCTATGCAGAAGTACCACACCCTTCCCTAACATCTGTGATTCATACTGCTTGTTTCATGGGAAGCGAGGGTTCCTGTGGAAGATTGCAAGATGGTTAGATTTGGCACTGATTGATGTACATGTTAGGGCTGAAACCGCAATACCGCAGGCCCAGAGCAGAGAAAGCCATTAGCATATTCATGAACCCCTGGTCCTCTATTTATAGGCCTGTTTTCAAAGCTAATGATTTTTCAGCTTTCATGAAATCATCTAACTTATTAAAGATTCCTGTTGTAAAAGATATGTGAAATCCAAACACATCCTCATATCCACAGGCACCATGGTAACATCTTCAGAAATGGTGACATTCTTAAAACCAGCAGGGGGTCACCCAGAAGCACAGACACCAAGCCAGGACCTGCGCACTTCTCTTCCGCACCTTCACAACTGCTGGTGTTTGGTGGTTAACTGTGGACTATAAAACCATGATTTTGCTTTTCATGTGTAGCCTGGAAAAACTTCCTTCTGATGTAAAGTCATTATATTTTTAATTTAATGGTTCTCCTAGGTGGCCAGGAGGGGGTGAAGGCATCCAGTTTCACTAGTTTTGTTGGCATTGTCTGCTGGTGAGTGGACATGGAGGCTGGGACTGGCTTCAGTGGTGGTGGCAGGTAAGGGTCCACACCTCTCCCGAGCACAGTGCTTTCTGCTTGCTGATGGGAGCTGGGAAACATTTCATGCAGCTTCATGTGCAACAGTTGAGACTTAGAGAACAAAAACAGCCCCCTTCCCCTGCTCATTTTATGAGCTGGTTTTGCCTGTGAGCTGTGCACGCCCACCCAGGTGCTGGGTATGCGCTGGGCCTCAGTCACTCTGGGCGCCCACCTCCTAGGTCTTGGCTTAGAGCATTCCTGGCCCTCCTGCTCTTTCTCCAAGGGGGCTGCAACATTTTGCAGCTGATATGTTTGGAGTAAAAATGTTTACAGGCCCAGAGGAACGTTAGTAACATTTGGGAATGCTTTTTATTAGGACCGAAAATGAAGCTGCATTTTAGCTGTGGGTGGAAGAGTGTGTGGAAGTCTTTGATCCTTGGGGTCCTGAGGACTGAAATCTTTCTGTTTTGCTTTCTATATGGTTGGAAACAGGAGCTTGGTTCCTGGTTAACGAAACTGTGGGTGCTAACAGCAGCTGATTACTGTGCATCAGAGACATGAGATAGATACAGAAGAAAGTCTCGGGCTGTTGTGGAAAAGATGGTCAGCACACCAACCAAGCATTCAATGGCTGATGACTAGGACGGAGAGGAGCTCGGCATTTGGTGGAGGGATGGTCCCGAGGGAGGAAGGGACAAAGAGGGCCTCCTTTTGTGGCTGTAACACAGCCTGTGTGATAGGGGCTCATGTGAGATGTGGGCTGAGGGAGTGGACTGAGGTGAGATCATGGAGAGATTTGCTAATGACTGGATATTCAATTTGTAATGGCAATGAAGAGCCTTGGAGATGGTGTGTGAGTCAAGGTTTTTGGGGGGCCTGGAGTGGGTGGGTAACTGGGGATAAACCCAGAGCTTTTGCACTGAGCCATATCCTCAGCCTCTTTAAAATTAATTTTTGAATTTTGTTAAGTCACTAAGCATCACAGGCTGGACTCAAACGAGATCTTTCTACCTCAGCCTCCCAGAGTGCTTGGATTAGAGGCATCGTCCAGGTTTTAAAAGAAGAAATGTTGAGTGTGCCTTAGCTGCTATTGTCATGTGCCTTAGCTTTCCACTGGGCCAGGAGTGCCGGACGCATGAGGTGCTGTTGGTGCCGTCATTGCCAGGACCCCAGGGTTGGGCTTACGTGATGAGCTGAGTCCTCCCGGGTTGAGGAGTTTCTGAACGGTGCTTTTCAGTGTGAGATTTTGGACCAGCTCTCCAGAGAAGACAGCCGCCCGAAGAGCACAGCCAGGCCGAAGGTGTGAGCCAGTCACAGTGGTGGCTGCGGAGGCCTCAGCCTGAGAGATCGGGAGCGAGGGCCTCAGCCTTCACCAAACACGTGTTTCCGAGAGTTGTCACACCTCAGAGCATCATCTGGAGACATTCATGGACTCCACCGCCTTTTCCTGGTTTTCTCTAGCGCTCTGCACCCCATCAAGGAAGAAGCAGCAGGAAGGTTGATGAGACGTAGACGGCGGTCTGCGCTCTGCACACTGACATAAACACCCCTCAGTATCAGCTGCCCTGAGGACCCCTAGATCCACTGGGATGGTTCCAGGGAGAGGGCCACTTCCTTCTTGGGTGACTGGGAAGCTGACCCTGCTGCCAGCAGCAGCACTTCAGTGGGCTTCTTGTAGTGGTGTGAGGCAGTGGGCTGTTGGCCTGCACTCCTGGTCACCCGCAGCAGGCAGCGGCCCCTGACCACAGTGCTCTTGCCCAGGCGTTAGCTTACGGGTTCTGAGCACAGTGCAGGGGACCTCAGTTTGAAGCAGACTGGGTGTTATATTCACGTTGGTGCTGTTTATAACCTGGGTTTTATCTGGTTAGGTAAACCACGAGCATTTTTAATAAAGCGGATACTGTTTGCAGCACCACGTGTGTAGGAGAAGTGCCCGGGTGGGGTTTCCATACCCTCACTTACAGCTACTCTTGTGGCAGAGTGTAGACCTTCCTCTGTGGTGTACCAGTCAGGGTTTACTAGAGAAATAGACACAACACGCAGCATACAAATATATAAGAAATTACAAGACTGGCTTACAGTGGTCAGCCACGAAGTCAGACGAGGGGGCGTGCAGAGGGTGTCTGCATGCTGGAGGCTGAAGTGTCCCCCTAAGGGCTGGAGCTGACTGCAGTGTCCCGTGCAAGTCCATATAAGAAGGCCAGTATGTCTATGTCAGAACACTGAAGAGTCTACGACAAGGGCTGAAGAGTCTCAAGCAGAAGCCGAACAATCTTTGCTAGAAGCCAGGAGACGGCGTCCAAGCTGACGGCGAAGACTGGGGCTCCTCTGAGGAACCAGCCGTCAGTCCCTCCCCATTTGCCTTTTATTGTAAGCAGGCTGCCCCCCCGGGGTGGGTGCAGCGCTCCCACCACCTGCAGGCTCTCCTCTTGCACCGGGTGAGGCTGTTACAGACTGGGGCCCTGACAACACCCCCTTACTTAGTTAAGTTCTGACCTCATACTGACACAGCGAACAGTACCCTAGCCCGGGGCCTGCTTGTCCCCCACACCCCACGATGCACAGCTGTTGAGTCACTTGGTCAAGCTTCCGGACTTCTCAAGTTGACAGAACGCGTAAAGCACAACATTGGTTTGGTTACCTGCAAAGCAGTGGGAAGACTTCTAGAGTGGGGGCCACGTTGCTGTCCATGGTGAAATACTTGCACGGTGACACTGGGTGAACTCCTCTCGCCAGGGTTTTAGTTTCCCACATGAGAGCCAAGTAGCAGGACTAGATGAGCTCAAAGTTCCTCTCAAACCGTGGAGTGTGACAACTCTTAAAATCCCTCCCTGGATAAACTTGGGAGGAGCAGGAGGAGACTTAATGCCCCTTATGCTCTCAGGGTCCGAGGTGTGGGTGCGGGGACCAGACCACCTTGCTGTCAAGCACTCTGTCTCTTGCAGACTGCAGATTAGAGCCCAAGAACTTGCACCCCCGCTGGCTCTGGAAAACATGCTGACATGGTGGGGAGGGAGCCCCTCTGTGCCTCCTGGGGCGGGGACTCCCTCAGCCTTCTGTTCTGTGAAAAGGGAGCCGAGAAAGCGCCGTCTAACAAGGTCTACAAAGAGTTAAACGCTGTGCCAGTCATTTAAGAGGGGCGCTCCGTGAGAAGGAGGAGATGAGGAGAGGGAAGTAAGGGTCAGGCATCGGGATGGCTGCACGACCTGGATCTACTCCTGTCCGCCAGCCGTTCATGCGGAGACAGAAGTTGTGTATTCACAGAGAATTATAGGTGTGAATTTGAACACTGTTTTCCTTACTTTTACTTACTTTTTAATTTTAAACAAGATAAAACCAAGGAAAATAAAACAGAATAAAACCAATCAAAATAAACCAGTATAAGTGATTCAGGACTTCAAAATTTTACAAAATCAGCAATAGTTACCATAATGCCTTTTGTTGTCTTCAAAATAGCTGCAGATATCTTTGGACATAGTAAGAGTCAAACAGAACAGAGTAGAGAAAATAAAAACAAAACAATGAATGCAATAAAGGACTTCAAAAATAAGCTAGTAGTAAATCCAAAATGGCTACCATAGTATGTCTTGCTGTCTTTTAAACAGCTGCTCCTGCCTTTAGATTTAACATAATCAAACAAAACAAAAGAGAATAAAACTCAACCTATGAAAACAATAAGAATAATATGGTTTCCAGGCGGGGACCACCTCCTTGAGGGGCCTGGTTCTCTCCCTCCTCAGTCCACGAAGGAATCTATCTATGTTTCCCTTTCTTTCTTTCTTTCTTTCTTTCTTTCTTTCTTTCTTTCTTTCTTTCTTTCTTTCTTTCTTTCTTTCTCTCTCTCTCTCTCTCTCTCTCTCTCTCTCTCTCTCTCTCTCTCCTCTCTCTTTCTTTCAGCTATAGGCTGTGAGGACTTCACCAGGAGAGGTACACTTTTCTCTTGGAGTAGTGCCCACTCTCTTTGGAGCACACACTCAGTTCCTGATGGAACGGATAACCGTAAGTTCTAAATGATGTCACCCCAGTTTTCAACCTGATCATGAGAGAACTTTGACAAATTCTGTGCCCCAGGAGTGGGTGAGCATAGAAGCTGCTGGTGGTGCTTCTCTGTACGGTTTGGAAAGGAAGGTATTGAGAAAGTCCTGCTCGACTTTACAGTGAGGAGCTGGCGGATGTTACCCTGGGGAAGAGGCCAGGCTAGCAACTGGGGACAGCATGTTGATAGACTGAGGCTGGGTATGGCGCAGTGAGGGGGACCTCTCACTTCTGTGGTATTCTTCTCAAAAGCCCGTGGCCCCAGTGTAATCATGAGAAAAACATGATTTTTTCCAGGACATCCAGGTGAGCGATGCCCTACAAAATAGCTGACCAGGACCTCGTAAAATTATTAATGTCATGAAAAACGAGCAAAGGCTGAGAAGCTACCTAAGAATGAAGAGCCCAGGGAGGTGAGTTGCCTCCATGCACGATGGTCCCTGAGAGTGGATTCTGAACAGAAGAGGGACATGAGAAAAACTAGTGACAGCAAAGGAGAGCTGGAGTTTAGTTATTAGTAACCAAGCAGTATTTTCTTAGTCTTGTCAAATGTATGGAGCGAACGCAAGTTGTTGAGGAGGGAACTGGGTGAATGTTTTGTGTTTTTGCATCTCTTCTGGTAAACCTAAGATGGTGGCCAACTGAAGGGTTTATCGATAGTGCTTTGGGTTCGGGCTGAGTGTACCCTGCTCGCCACACTGCTCCTACCCTCCTGCCCACCTTCTTGTCTTGTCTTTTCTCAGAGCATTCTTTCCTTCGAAGCCCTCTTAGCAGGACTCCATTATTGAGACTGCCAAGTTGATTTGCTCTTGGAAACACTCGACTTTTCATTTTCTTAGAAAACTGATGTAAAATGTCTCATTAGGAGGCTCCTCTGCCCACACCCCTCCCGATTACATGGTTCACCAAGCTGGTTTTGCATGGCCGTCACCGAATCAGGAACAGACGCTTGGGTCTCTGGCTGGACTCTTGACTGTTGGCACTCTGTTCGGATTAGGTGCCCACGCAAATCCTCTCAGCCTCTCCTGACGAGCAGAGCAAACAGTGGAGCGGCCGAGGGAGGGACTTTGGTAAGGCAATTGGCAGCTCCTTAGCAACATACACTGTGCACCCAGCCCTCCGCCGGAGGTCTGACGATGAGTTGGTTTCCTGGGGGCGCAAGGCCAGGCAACCCCTGGAGAAGCCGCGGGGTATTAGGGTGTGTGCTGGGGAGACTGGGCAGGGCAGCCAGTGTCTGCTCTGGCTGCCTGCTGATGTGGGTGACTATTAGACCATCCTTCCACAGCTGAGGTGACCAACTCTTTCCAGGGAAGTGTGACTGATGCTAAAACTGGGGTGACCCAGGCTGACTGGATGGTTAGTCACCCTGCCTATACTTGAGTTAGCTTAACAGGGACCATGACTACAGGACCCAGAGGGACATTGTTATCTGTGGCCTTTCCTGGGGCTTGTTAATGAGCAGAAAAGAAGCTGGAAATCAAGACTGCATGGGCCTCTTGGTCTCCTGGTTGTGACTTGGTACTGACCAGGAAGCCTGGAGAAGTTGAGTCCAAGGGGCTGAGGAGTCCTTGCTGCTGAAGGGAGTTTCCCCATGGCCATGGTGGGGCTGGGAAGTGCACATGTGTTTCCAGTCTCAGCTCAAGAATGACCAAGCATCCCCAAACCCACTACCTGACAAAGACCGTGCCAGGCATTAGGCCAGGGCTGGGGTGGGGAGAGTTATGCAGGGACCTGGAGGGGGACAGACCATGGCCCCGAGAGCTCCACATGTAAGAGAATGCTGTGCTGATTTGCGGGAGGCTTTGCGCTCTCATTATCCTCTCCCCAGTGGATACTGTCTTTTGGTTTTGAATCTTATGTATTCACCTACTGTGACCACAAGCACCCAAGCGAAATGATGAGTCTTCTCTTTATTTTCTCTTCCTGCTCCCCCATTTCCAGTTTGTGGCTCTAGCTTATCAATTCCACGACCACAGACATCTCTCATATCTGTTTCTGCTGTCAGTATCTTAGCTCGGATCTCATCAGGACCCCAAAGCCACCTCTGCCTCTGGCTTCCTCTTGTCTGCTCGCCCTCCACTGGTTCACCGTCTCCAGGAGCATCTTCAGCTCACTCCTCTCTGGACCATGACTCCTCTCCGGCCTCTTCCAGACCGAGGCCGACTTCCAGCGCCGCTTGGCTTCAGCTGCCTCCCTGCTCCTCCTCTCACAAGGCCCCATCGAGACCAGGTGTTCTTGGGCCAGACACCATTGCTTGTAACTGCTGATTCCCTGCAGAAAGTGCAGCCTGCCAGCCCTGGTTTCTACCCCCCAGCATGGACCGACCTGACTTCCAGACTTTTCCAGTGCTTGGTTATGTATGTACTAACCTGGCTCCGGAGCAGGTCCCTTTGGTACAGGACAGCCCAAGTCCAGGCACCAGTGTGGACACAGGCTGGGCTTCCACTTAGGGTCAAAGGGTTACTGAGAGAACCAGGCCCCCCTTTACTCCCTGTGTGTGTGTTAGCACCCTTAGACCTACCGGGGTACAGCTTTGGTGGATGTGGGCCCTGCTAACGACCCACATCATCTGCGTGTCTGGAGATGTGTCTAGTGCCCTGTCCAGGACTACGGACTCCCTTGTGAGACCTGTTGTGGCCACTGGGAAGCAGTGAGGCCTGCTCGGTACCCCAGGCTCCTGTCCTGAGCCCAGCCAATTCCGAGAGCCCGCACTTGGGGTAAAAGGGCGCAGGTCTGACTGCTGTCTGGCGGAGCTGCGGGTAGTACTGGCCCTGGCTCAGGAGACAGCAGACAGCTGACTGTCTGCCTTGGGGGAGCTGTGCCCCAAGCAAAGCCACAAGCATCTTGGCAGGGTGTCTGGTGAGCGGGGAGTATACTGAAGAAGCATCAGACTGTTGATTCAGCTAACAACAAAATAGCGACCTAATAGAAAGAAGCCTTAGCTTCTAAGAAGGGTGTCTGTGCCTACCTATGGCCCACAGGGCGACGTTAGCCCCATTTACCAGAGCAGGCAGCTGAGACCGGAGGCATGGGGGCCACACTCAGGGAATGATGGGGAAATGGGAGCTCTGTGCCCTTGGGAGAGAGGCTGCCTCTGTCTCGAGCAAGGGAGTGTTCTGCTATCGGTGGGTCATGGGTATGTGACAGAAGGAGAAGGCAAAGGAGGACGACAAAGTGGAAGAGAGGGGAGGTAGTGGTGAGGACGCCCCACAGTCTCAGGAGCTCCCTAGGGGAGCTGTCTGGTCAGGGAGGGGACCCCGGGTGACTTCCTGAGCATTGCCGAGTATGTGCCAGGTGCATCTGAGGTCAGCTTTGCCTGCATGTAGAACTGAACTGAACCTAAGCCACCCCAAATGGTTTAGGAAGCCAGGGTTTGTTTTCTCAGTGAGGCCAGAAGCGGAGAGGTAGAGCACAGGGTGTGGCCATGTCCTGAACTGGGCTCCTCCTGGTCCCAGGGAGGAGGCTGAGGCCTAGCACCTGTCCACGTTGCAGGCAGTAAGGTGCCAAGGGACATAAGCGAGGAGGGACGGCCGCTGTGTCAGGAGAGTGGCTTTGTGCACAGATTGCACAGTGACCCTTCCTGAGGTCTGGGCCCATATTGCTGCCCCGTGGCCCTGTTACTGTTACTGCAATGGACAGTGCAGCGCTTCTAGGTCTCAGCCTCTACAGAGTCATCCCCTACTCTCCTGCTGGACCCCCAGATCCGCTGGTTCTGCCCCTCAGGTGGCCACTACTGTTCCTTCCTGTGACAACTCGCCTGTCTTTCTCACCAGTCCTGCTTCCGGTCATGCAGCCTCTTCACCTGACCCGAGGATCCCTGCCTGGGGGCTCCCTGAGCTCTTAAGCTCTGCCCCCCACCGGTGGCCTGTGCTTGCCCACCCACTCAGGCCTGAGGGCTGGGCTCTGGGCAGGCTTGGGGCAACAGGGAAACCTGGGCAAACCTGATGCCACCCTGACTCTGGGGTTCTCCCTACCAGCCCTCCCTAACCTGCAGGGTCCGGGCTGGCCAGGGGAGGGACAGCCGGCCTCTGCAGTTTGCACACTGAGTGCTGAGAGCCCAGAGATTCCTGCATACTGGAGCAAACCAGCAACCAGGAATAAAGGGCAGATTGTGACAAGAGGCCACAGCAAGCTAGATGTCACCGGGGGGGCTGGAAAGACCAGGAGACCAGGATGAGGGAGCAGAGCACAGAGCAGCACATTTTGTTGGTTGAGGTAGATGCCCATATCTCTGCCCTTGTGCGTTTGCCGCTCGGCCAGGGCCAGCTTGACCCGCCAGTCGGGGAAGGCTTCTCCACGGCGGCTGGTTTCTCCTTCCTGCTTGCTAAACTCTTATTCATGTTCCAAGACCCGCTCAACTTGCCTTTCTCTGGGAGATCATCATTATTTTTTATTTTAAAGAGAATGAAACAAAACAAAGCAGAACAGAACAAAGCAAATCAGAACAGAACAGTGCAAGCAACACAGTACTTCATAACAAGGCAGCAGGAAATCAACAGTGGCTACCATAATGTCTCTTGTTTGTTTTGAAATAATTGTTGGAAGACTGCTCTCATCCTGCAGGCAGAATTAATCTCTTCCTTTTCTGTACATTCTGGGCACTTGCTACCTAATTGTGCTTGCAGGCATGACCTCCTGTGGGGACTCTTGATGTCCAGATACCTGCTTCTCCCTCCCAGAGGACTTGCCGGGGCTGGCAGAGAGCAGGCCCTCCATGAGATATGGGCTCTTCACCCAGTCTGTTACTGCTCTCAGCTGCATGTCGTTCTCCTTTCGCCCACAGCCCTGGGGTTCCCTCCAGGGGAACCGACCTGCCCACCTCCTCCTGAGGGCCTCTGGCCTTGCCATTGGCACGGCCCCAGCCTCTGAGTTGCTGGCAGCCTGTTGCCCCATTAGAGCTCTGCAGATGTCCCTGAGGGTGCAGGGCATGTGCCCAGCCCGGGGATGAATGATCCTGTTACGGCAGAGCGATGGTTTCCTGGTCTCTGTAACCCGACATGCAGCGTTCCTAATTGTCCTCTGAGTGAACCTGGCCCAGCATTTAGTGTGTCCTATAGAATAATACTGAGAGAATGAACAAATCAGTGGCAGAACCTTCTGAGACTTGCCTAATTGCAACTCAAATTGTTCCCATATTGGAAATTACATGGCTAAGATGCCTTTTGGGGAACCGAATATTAGGAGCCCAGGAAGGTCAGCCAGCAATGAGTTGCTGGAGTCTTTTCCTCCACGAACTCTTACTGAGACATTTTCCTGCAATGAGACATTGATAGGTTGACTCAAAACAGATTTCACAATCGCTTTATCCAATTTTGGATGGCTTAATTCGGCAATTCACATAACCCTCTTTAATCAACCTCACATTCGGGGCTTATTGTGGTCTGCAGGACTGATGGTTAGATGTCCCCCAGACAGCACCCCAAGTGGGGAGGCCATGGTCAGTCCCTGGGTGGCACTGGGAGCAGGGACTGTGTTGGGACCCCTTGGAGCCCTGGGTCACTTCAAGGCCTCCCTCAGGGCAGGAGACCATGGTTCTTGTTCCAGGCACGAGGATGGCCTGGTCCCTGAGCAGGATTGTGTTCAGGATGACGAAAGTGACAGTGCTTTGCACATTACGATTGCCGCAGTTCTGACGCTCAAGAGGGATGTCAAGGTCTTAGGGTTTTCGACTCTGACATAAACATGGTCTGTCTCTGCGCCTACCTCAGTAGCTTCGGGGAAAGAGTCATTTCCTCTCTACTCTGTATGGCTTTGGAGAAATCATATCCCTGGAATTAGATGGGGACAGTTAGTTCAATTGGTGGTCTCTATTGTGTCACATCTTAAGGACTGAGGAAGACACAGAGTTTCTAACAGGGGAACTTCTATTTGTCTAACTTCATGACTGTCTTTTGATGAGATCTAGGGAAGGAACGTTCCATTTCACAGACTGGGTGACTGAGGTCTGGAGGGCTTGTTACTCATTCAGGGTGGTTCAAGTGTTTGTGACTCAGCTGGGGTAGCGGCAATCTCCTACTCCACACTAGAGGTGTCTTTTGTCAATTGCACTGTTTTTGCTAAGGAACCTGCCTCTTCCTCACTTGGATACATCCCATGTGCATGACATGTGGTATCATCTGTGTGTCCTCTGCAGATCACCTGCCAAATGCAGATACTTGGCGACTTCCTGGTCACCCTCAATGTGGCCATGTGTTCTCCCTGGAGGGCCAAGGCCTTCCCGGCACCTGCTTCGCTGAGCAGGCTCAGCACCCCCCCTCAGGTGTGCCCAGGGCCCATGCCGGGTCCTACCCAGGTGCCTTGCACGTGCATTGCTTTAGAGAGCTGCAGAGGCAGGAGTGTGCTCTCAAAAGTAAGGGCCGTGAACATTGCTGGATGCTGGGAGAGGTGCACACATGTGTGGCATGTTTTGTGTACTGTGTGTTGTATGTGATTTGTGTTGTATATGTTGCATGTGCTTACATGTAATATGTGCACAGGGCACGTGGCACACATGTGGAATGTGTAGTGGAGTATGCTGTCTGTTGTGTGTCGTCCATACAGCCCATAGCATGTGTTTGTGTGCAGTCATGTGCACATCGTATGCATGCATGTGTATGGTGTATGTGTTTCTGTGTAGTCTGTGGTATACGTGTGGAATGTTTCTGGAGTGTGGTATACTGATCTGTAGTCTATGTGTGTGTGCATAGGACACACAGTGTATGCTGCATGCCGGATGTGTGTGTGTGGGGTTTCCATGGTGTGCACTGGATGTATGCTTTGTGGTGTATTTCTGTGTGGCATGTGTGTGTACAGTGTACATGCATGTGGCGTGTGTGTTGGTGTGCCGTGTGTATATAGTACGTATGCTTGGTGTGTGGTACGTGCTTGTGTGTCGTGTGTTTATGGAGTGTAAGGGATATATTTTTCTGTACTCTATGTGTGTGTGCACAGGGGCACCATGTGTGCTATATGTGTGGCATAGTTTGCATCTTGTGTGCTGAGATGTGAGTGCATGTGTGTCTGGAGGTTGTTGGTCAGGTGGGGACGCTGAGGACCCGGTGGCCAGCGTGGCCTGCACTCTGATGTGGAGCAGGTGCCGAGGCACACCCCCGGAGGTGGTGCGTGGGTGTGCAGAGATCGAGAGGTCGTGGCAGGGCAGGGCAGGTGAAGGCAGGGTCGTGAGGTGTCCCCAAGGGCAGGCCAGGATCCCGGGACAGTGCTGAGATTCTGTGCTCAGGCGACCTCAGCCTTTCTGTAAGTCCTCTTCCTCCATGATGAGTCTGACACCAAGCATCTGTCGCAGCTGGAAATCAGGACAAGTGGGGAGAGGAATGGGCCCACGACCCGGAGAATAAGATGCATGGATTTGGAGGACAGCAAAGGGGTGATGACATCTGTCAGGATGATGAAAATGCTCCTCACGTTGCCTGCACGTGTCACACGTGCGCTTACACCTGCTTTTGGGTGCGTGCCTGTGTCTGTGTCTTCCTGCTGATAGGAGCTCAGGCTTCGGGTCCTGAAGCCTTCACGAGTGTCAACGACCCTGTCCCACGTGGAGGCTCACGCTGTGTGGGCTGAACCTTGCCGTGCTGTGTGCTAACTCCACTGTGGGACGGGTGTGAGGAGGACTGGGCTCCAAGCACAAAGAAGCCTCCGTCAGGATGGGGAAACCTAGTCTGCTGGCACAGAAAAGTTTGAAAAACCTCACACCTCCTTCCAGGACTCGTTTTGCCAGAGGAGAATCCTCCGCTGCAGGTCTGCGGGCGTCAGATGATGCCCGGGCTCATTGGTTACCTCTGCTCCGGCCTGGCCTTTCCGCCTGGCTCTGAAGGAGGGGCAGCTCACGGACTCATGTCCTCATCAGCGAGTAGGCTGTGCCTGTCACCGCGTCTGGGCATGGGGGTGCCCGGGAAGCAGGGCAGATGCGGCCTTCCTTGCAGAGCCAGGGGCCCGAGGACGGAACTGCGGCACCCGGGCACTCTGGGAGGGCATGCTCCTTCTGTGGGCATAGAGAGATGCAGAAAAGTGTTTGCAGCAGCGGGGTCGCTGGTGCCCGCTCCCCAGACCAGATGGGGAGGCTTGGCTGGAGGAGCTGAAAGAGGCTGACCCGGCTGAAGCCTGGGGACTCTGTGGAGAGCTGAACTTGGGGAGGCCCAAGAGTGGGCAGAGGAGAGACCACCTGGTGTCGGGAAAGCCCTGCTCCACCCTAACCCTGACTGCGGAGCCAGCTCACAGCACGGGGACAGAAGGAAGCCGAGAGCGAGCCTTCCTTGCCCCAGGCTCCCCTCACACGGCCTGGGCCCGGGTCTGCAGGGCCGCCTGGCAGTGTCCTGTCTCAGCCTAGTGAGGAGCCTTCTGGACTTACCTCCACGCTGCTTCTGGGACTCTCAAGTACGCTGCTGGGAAGAGTCTTTTCAATAAACAAAGCCGAAGGCAGCTTTCAGTGTATGGTAGAAACACCTTGTCTGTACCCCTTATCCCCCCCCCCCCCGTTGATTGCACCTTAAATTTTCCTACTGTTTCTCCACTGCAATTTACTGAAAGCCGATTTTGGAAACGAATTCTGTTTGCTCAGACCAGGTGCCTTGGCAAGGAGGAACTATCTGAAAATGTGGCTTTTTCTAACCTGTTTTTTGTCCTGAAAAGCTAGCTCCATGTCGCTCCCTTTTACAGGTGATCGGAGGGGGTCATCGTGCCCCATCAGGTCCTCTCCGATACACAGTGGCCAGGGTCTGCTGCCTACCCAGGCTTTCTGGAAAACCCTCTTTACAGGAAGGAGCAGAACAGAATTCGGTCTTTGTTTCTCGATATGTATTATTTAAAAGTGTTTTACTGGTGCATGTTTGTGATGCACAGTAATTACACTCGGTCTGGGAATTGGTACCACACATGGGGATACAATGTCGCCGTCATTTCAGTCCCTTTTCCTCTTCCCCGCCCTCCCATCTCTTCCCTTCCCTGTCCTCCCTTCCCATCTCCAAAAAGTCTACCTCCCTGTTTCCTGCCATCTGCTTTTATTTTACTCTTTAATTTATTTATATTTTGAGTTTCTCATATGACAGAGCCCATGTGCTATTTAACCTTCTGGGTCTGATTTTGTTCGTTTAACAGTGTGGTCTCAAGATCCATCCAAATTCCTACAAATGACTTGAATTCCTCTTCCTTTATGGCTGAATAATACTCCGTCGTGTATATACGTCCCGCATGGTCTTTATCCATTCACCGGTGGACAGGCAGCTTGTCTGGCTCCATAGCTCGCTGTTCTGAGTTTCCCTGCTCTGAACACCGGCGTGCACGGATCACTGCAGTGTGGCATCTTTAACTCCTGAGGAGGCATCTAGGAGCGTTATAGCTGGATCAGTGGGATTTCAAGTTTTAGATTTTTTCTCTCTCTTTTTTTTTTTTTTTTTGGTACCAGGGATCGAACTCATGACCTCACGCTTGCCAGGCAGGCGCTTAAGCCACTGAGCTAAATCCCCGGCCCAAGTTTTAGATTTTTGAGGGCTCCCCATACTGACTTCCAAGGCAGGTGCTCCAGATTCTGTCCCCAGCACTGACATCCCCACATTCCTGCCTCGTCTTTTTGTGACCTCAGTGGTGGCCCTTCTTACTGGAGTAAGACAAAATTTCGGTGTTGTTTCAATTTACATTTCTCTATTGGTCAGAGGTGCTGAACATCGCTTCATGAATTTTTTTGCCATTCGTGCTTCTTTTGAGACGTGTCCGTTCATCTCAGGTGCCCACGTTTGATCGGGTCATTTGATTTGGGGATCTATGTCTTTGGAGTTCTTTGTACACTCTAGGTATGAGTCCTCTACCAGCTCAGCTGTCCTTGCGCTGAAGCTCACCCCTCCCTTGCTCTGTAGCGTGTGAGGAGAAGCCCAGGGCAGGGTCCTGGGAGAGAGGTGTGGGCGCGGGGGTGACTGCCAGCAGGCACGGGCGGGAGGCCGGCCGGCTGGCACAGAGGCTCACCTGGTGCAACAGTGAGAGAAGGAAGCTGGAGGACAGGTCCCGAGGGTTTGCACTGCAAGCTAGGAACTGCAGACATTATCTCCTAGGTGACATGGAGTCCCGGGGCCTTTGAAGAGTATTGAGATGATAGCAACAGTGCGTTGGCCAAGAGCCCTGGCACTGTGGCCTTGTACCTCCAAGGGCTACCGTGGGATTCAGGTGATCACGGACTGAGCAGATACCCTGAAGGTCTTAGCAGGCCACCCCTGCCTCTCTGGCCCACTGTATGCTGGTGACTCCCAAATTCTTCCCTGCCCTCTGAACTTGTAACTCCCACAACAGTGGTCTCCTGAGCGTCACCACTCCCAAGCCTCCCCAGCCCGTATTCAGCACGTCCCAAGCAAAGGCCTTTGTCTTCTTGCTCCAACCTGTTATACCCATCTCAGCCTTTGTAGTGGGACACTCAGGTACCCAGTTACTCCAGTTGGAGACCTGGGCAGTACTGTGCCCCTCTTCCTTGTGGACCTCCATGCCTTTCATCAGTTCTGCTGATTCTATCTTCAATATTTTTCAGACTTAGCCACTTCTTTCCTACAGACTCTAGGCTAGTCTAAGCACCAACTCTCTCCTGGACGTCTCTGCTACTTACTAATCCCCACTGGTTCCAGTTTACAGCCCCTCCCGAGGCCATCCCCAGCAGCCTGGCCAACCTTTATAAAAACACACCGCATGGCGCAGCTGCCCCAAGCGGACCCTGCCTGGCTTTCCTGCCTCACCAGGGAGGACAGGAGCTCCTTGCGGCAGCCTGGCCTGGGCTCCTTTGAAACCACGGCCCTCCAGCTGTGCGCTTCATGCGCGATGCTCTGGCCTCTGGCTTGGGCGCAGTGCTCCCTGTGGCTTCCGGGCCTTTGTCTGGGCCACTCCTCCTCTTGTGCAGCTCTGCTCATGGTGGATTCTCAGCTTGCGCAGAATTTCTGCAGAGCAGCGTCTCTCCCATTGTCTTGTCCTACGGAGATCTGTTTTTTCCCTTGCAAGCTTTGAAAGCTTTGTTTTTCCTTTCTTGATTTCCATGTGACCCCCGCACAGTAAGCTCCACCAGAGTGGAGACTGTGTTTGTCCTGTTCCTCAGCTTGTACCTGGAGCCTGGATCTGTGTCTGGCTAACAGGAGAATGTTTGGGTGAATGAGTAACACTCAGTACTGTCTTGTGATCACATTCTTTGCTCATGTCCCAGAGTCTTGTGAGCAGGAGAAGGAAGACCTGAGACTCAGGGAGGGACTGATCGCCAGCAACCTGCCCTGCTCAGCAGAGGGGCGCTGGGGCTGCAGCCACACAGGGCCCGAGACCCCTTGTGTACCCCACGCTGGGGATAACACTCGGGCCCTCCTACCCAGATCCCCGTGCTCCTGCAGCGCAGCCACCAAACGGCTGGAGTGAATCAGGGATATGGGGGCCCTTCCAGTGGTCTATGGAGAAGCAGCTCAGCCAAGTTCATCTGTTTTCAAACAGATATTCCCACTTTCAGAGCAGGAAAGTGAGAACACAGGAGGTCAGTCTCGGCTTTCAGAAAGATTACTCACTAACTGTGCTGTCGCTTTCTTTATAACTTGAGTTTCTATCAGTTTCCAACCTGTGCATGCAAATGAATTCATAATATAGCAAGAACCAAAATTTCACTGCCTCCCCAACCTGAGTTTCTCTTTTTTGAGACAGGGTCTTACTACATAGTTCAGGCCGACTTTGAACTCATGGCAATCCTCCTGTCTCAGCCTCCCAAGTGCTGGGGTTACAGGTGTGCACCACCATACCCTGTTCTCCCATCCATCTATGGAGTCTTGACCCCTTGCAATGCTCCCGTTCAATATTCCTGGTTCCCCTGGGTGTCGTGTCTGCAGCTATCTCGTGCCCCTCCTGTGAACTCTCCTGTCCCTCTCCTTGAGCTCCCCCAACCCTGCCACTGCAGAGCCTTGGGCTGCTGCCCACGCGGACCTGCTGACACTAGTGTCCTCTTCACTGCTCCAGCTTGTCCCTTTTGCTGTCAGCCCCTCTCACCGGACACTCAGTCCCTGCCAGTTTGAGCAGTGATGTGCAGGAACCTATGGATGGAAACTGAAGCTGCGCTGTGCCCTTCCCATTACCAGCTTGTCTTAAACAATCTAAAGATGACGGATGTGAACCCATCAGACTAGACAGGGTCAGACCAGAGGACACGCAGAATCCCTCCCCTGCAAGCATGCGGAAACCTTACACCCAGGTCTCCGTTGTTGAGTCTCGCCACAGGACCTGTTCTCTCCCTGAGGGTAATTTGGTTCTCTGTGAAGTAAGGTTTCCAGGAATTTGGCCCTGGATGTGTCTGGATCCCTACACAGCTTTGAGCCAGGGGCTCTGCTATTCACGCTGGGGCCCAGGAAGGCAGGGCTGCGGTCTTGGGCACTGACGGTAACTTCCATGCCATGGCTGAGACACTGGCCCTGCCTGCCTGCTACTGCAGCTGACACCGTGCAGCTGAGGCAAGCTTCACACCCTCTGTAAATCTCTCCATTCCCGGCTCAAACTGCAGGAGTCAGCCTGAGGGACGGGAGTTTTGTGACCCTTGTCTCTCCTCTTTGCAAATGTGTGCTTTGCATTTTAGCATGTCGGGTTGTCTTTTGGTCTGTCTTTCTAATTTCTCACCTGGGCACACGACAGGTTGGAATGCCCCTTTGGGAGCACGGCAGGATTCCAAGAAGATGTCATGGATTTTTTCCTTAAATAGGTTAGGGCCTGAGAGCCCTCCAAGTTGTCTCTGGAACTTGGGCTGCACCCATCTGCGCCCCAGTCCCATACAGCTCCCCATCCATCGGGGAGCCCGAGACCAGACACGTGATTCTTGGCAGACAGCTGGCGCTGGTGAGAACTTGGGGATCTGGCCCCGCTGATGGTTCTAGGGGTTTGCCAGCAGTTCACGGACATGGTCTGAGCTCAGTGTGCACAGTGCTGCCTGAGTGACCCCCCTGCCACCTGCAGCTGGCACGGCGTCCCCTCCACAGCCTGGAGGCACCTGAGCTTAGCTCCATTCCCTCGGCACAGCTGCTGCTCCATCCATGTCTCCCGCAGGACGCAGGGCTGTTCTCTTGCCAGGAGAGAGCCAAGAGCTTGCTCAGGTTTCCAGCTCCTAAGGGAGAGTTCCTCAGGCATCTTCCTGAGCTGCTAGAGTGACTCTGGCCTGCCTGGGGCTAATAGTTCAGTTCGTCCTGTGCAGAACCTCCTCCTCAGTGCCAGGCACTAGCAGGGCTGAGGAGAGACAGAGAATGAAGGCGATTTCTGCCCTGGAGATCATCTTGGCTGGAAGAGTTAAGGTGAACGAGGAGTTATGGTGGGGGAGAATTATCCTGGAAGCATGGTACAGTGTGATCCAGTTTGGGCCAAAAACTCAACAAAAGAGATTTCAAGGAAATCCTCTTGTGATAATGCAGCCTGGCCCCACAATGTTTTATCTGCCAGTACAGGGCATCCTCAGAGTCAGTCCTCCTTCTGACAAATCATCCCAGAGGACAAGATGTCGTGGCATCAAGTGGGACACCTGCCTGTGGGTTTCTCTACTATTCCATGCAAGGAGAGGCTGGCCAAGAAAACAGCGGCACTGAGAGAGGACTGAAGTAGAAGCCATGGGTCGCAGGATATAAATGGGCTGAGATGATGGGGCCAGGAGCACTCAGATCTCTAATCTGGACGACCAGGTGAAAATGGCGTCACTAACTTGGAGACACAGCTTTCTCGATATGAGTAACCAGGACTGGGGACTCCCCACGGTCCAGTGGGATGGAGCAGACATGGGAGCTGGGACCTGGGGGTCACAAAGGAGAGGCAGATGCAGGGCTCCTGTTTTCAGCTAGCTGTGCTGGCCTGAGCAGAGGTGGCCATGGCCCCATGGCATGACCTGTGATCTCTGCACTCAGCTGGGGGTGTTGGTTTCATCTCTGATGTGCTCTTTGGCATAACCAAAGTGCCTCTACCAGACTGACATCAGGTAACAGACTTGACTACAATATCACGTCTGCTAAGGTCTGCTCGTGGCTGTTAGGCGCCTGAGAACCAGCTGGGGAACTTCTGAACTCATCTCTCCTAGGCCCTCTAGGATCTACTGATTGGTTTGTCTGGGGGTGTTGATTAGGGCCCTTAATTTAAAAGGTTTCCAAGTTGATTCTGACGCATTCTCTGTTTAAGAACCACTAGCCTGGACTGTGGTTTCCTTTTATAACTGAAGCAGAAGGGGTCTTAGGAGGGTTAGGGTCAGATCTGCTTGCCCTTTCCCTTTTTTTTTTTTTTTGGTACCGAGGATCTTGCACTTGCCAGGCAGGCGCTTGTGACGCTGAGCTAAATCTTCGGCCCCCGATCTGCTTGTAGCGTGACTTGGCTTGGCATTCCTGAATTCGGAAGCAGCCTTTTCCTGGTGCTTCCTGCTAGGGGTGAGGCAGGGTCTTGGGCTCACTCCATGCAATCTAACTGCTCCGTGGGAGGCCCAGGGGATGCGTGTCTCCCATCCCTGGTCACTGGGCTGAGGAAACAGCACAGTTTCCATGAAGTCCGTGCCAGGAAGTGGGGCTGAGTTGGCTTTCCTCATGGCTTCTAAGGACTCCAGGCTCATTGCATGTAGATGGCAGCTTCCAGAAGGCTCAGGCCCTGGCGTTCTTCGCTGACGACATTGCAGAGCCAGGCTGTTCTGCTTTGGCCCCAGATAGCTAGAGTTCTCTGCAGGGCCACTTTCCAGAGGCCCTTTTCCCTGCTCATGTTCTGGTTTAACTATGAAGTGGGGCTGTCAGGGCCTGAATGGCCTCTCGGGCTTCGAGGAGAGGGAGCTGGGGACAGACTGTCCCTCTGTGGGGGCTGTTTAACGTCAACCACACATCTCAGGGCCTATGGGTATGGCTTCATACTTGATGAGTTCTAATCTCAAGATTTTCTAAAGAGGACCCAGTAAGCCCAGACCAGGCTACTCGCCTATGTCCTGAAGGTGGCCTTTGGCTTACATTATACTCTTCCAATAGGTTCTGAAGAGGGAAGGTTTCTGTGAGTGGGACAGCGGGTGACGTCACAGGTATGCCCGTGTCCTACACGGCAACATTTCAATCAGCAGACCACATGCGTGCACGTGGTCCCCTAGGACTTCATACTTCTGGTGACGTAGCAGGGACCCTAAGTGCATCATGGTGCTTACCTAATGGTGAGATTGCCTGACTGCTGCTGTCGTCATGGGTCCTCTGTCACTGTGTGCACCATGAAGACACAGCAATGCCCAGCCACGCTGAGGGGGCTGCTCGGGCTTCTCCAAGTGTGAGGAGCACGCTGCTCCCGTGGGCAGGAGGAGGCTCGGGCGAGATGGATCTGGGTAGCAGGAGAGGCTGCGCCAGGCAGGGTGACTCCCAGGGACCACTCTCACAGCAACATAAGGACGACGACTGTGCCCCCCTGCAGGGTCCTGTGCCTTGGAGCAGTGAAATGCAGACCAGCGGGCTGGGCATGTGAGACAGCCAGGCCGCGTCTCTCAGACCCAGGGAAGTGGCCGGCAGACTGAGGTGTCCATCTGGTGAGAGCATCATCCGCGGAGCGCCCTGGAGCAGACTAGGCTGGTGGAGCCAGGTGCAGCAGTCACACGGGGGCACAGTGACACCAGGTCCCGCGTGCATGCAGAGGGAGTGAAGGAGACACAAAGTGACAGGGAGTGGCAGAGCAAAAGAGGAGAGGTGGCACCTGGCTGGGTTCCGACTCTCACCGTGGCCCACAGCGGGAACCTGGTGTGTGTACTGGACACGGCGTGGTTCTGGCTGGGGCACATGGCCGTTACTATTCCTGCTGAGAGAAGAGTGTGAGGGAGACCAACTGCCGTACTAAAGTGCGCCACGAACATGAGGACACTGGCCCTGCTGCCTCCCACCCGTGCCTTCACACACACTGCTGCTCTCTGCTTCTCACACCGCTGGAACTCTTGCGGAGGAGTACAGGAGTGTGTGTGTGCATGCACGTGTGTGTACATGTGTGTGACAGAGTGCACAGGAGGCGTCCCCGCCACCACTCCTATTGTATTCCAAGTGAGCGCCCCTGCTGTAGCTGTGTAGTGTGCAACTTGCATGCTACGCGTGTGAGCTCTCACCTAACTAAAACAGAACTTGTGAAATGCGTGGACTGGGAGCTTCACACTAGCTTGTGACGTGGAAGAGTCCATTGCACACTTTATCTGGGGGGTGGAGAAAGAATATTTGGTAACCTCTTGCAGGCAATGCTACAATTGGGAGGAAAATATGTCTCTCATCAAGTGAGAGACAAAACTCTCGTGACAGTGAAACGCTGGCTAACTACAGTATGAAGATAGGGCATAAAAATAGGAACTATCCTGAGAAACGTCACGAAGGAGGAAGCCAGGGGCTTTTCCAAATGCCTGCATCTGTGTATTTGTGTTTTGCTGAAGGTTTCTGCAATGTTGAAATATTATTTACAAACTCTGATTGTCCATGAGATACATAGAGCCGTGTGCGTATGAGTAAGCTCACTTAGTCTGCGATTGTGTCTAGTGAGCTGTCGTTTTTATGTGCATTTTTGTTACATGCTGGCTTTAGACATTAATCACAACTTAAGATACAACTTCACTGCTGCCTTCACAATTCTCCATAGCAGACAGACATATGGACAGCATCCTGGTGGAGTTTGGAGCCTAATACAGAGACAGAATGGGAGAGTCCTTTTAGATCAGAGTATTCTTCATACAGCTTCTAGTTCTCTGCAGAAAGTGGTGCTATTTTAAAGACAGCACATTTTTAAAATGTTGGACTGTAGCACGCATACGAAAATGGTGGTAAGATGCATTCTTGCAAAGGGAATTCGCACTCTTATCTGACCGACACGCACATCATTCTAGGTCTTTCAGAAGGAGCCTTGCCCTCTTGCCAGTACTGTCTTCCTCCAGACAGAACCCAAGGCCTAACTACGCATCACCATCTGTTTCAAACTTTATATATTCAGTTTTCACATAAAAATAGCTTCATGTGTGTAGCATGATGTATGTGCTCTCTTGTGCCTGCCTTCTTTTTTTAGCATTATGTTTGTGAGAACTGTACTACAGGGATGGTAGTTTATTCATTTTATGACTGTTCTGTGCGTGTGCCACAGTTTATTAATTTTACCACTTGTTGTTGTTGTTGTGGTTGGACACAGGGTCTTGCTGCATTGACCAGGCTGGCCTTGAACTCATGATCTTCCTACCTCAGCCTCCCAAGTAGCTGGGGTTAGAGCTGGGCACAACTGTTCTATTATTGATGGGATTTTGCGCGGTTCCCAGTTTCTGGTTCTCTTGAAAAGGAAAAAGCTTTCAAATGCCCTAGCACTTTGTGGAGTCATCCTTATTTTGTTTTTCTTTCATTTAAATCAATCTTTCTAAAAGAATTGTGCACATACAGATAAAACTTTCTGGGCCCCTGAAGGCATGTTCAGGGATGACTTAGGTCAGTACCACCCACAGTCTGCTAACCAGCTACTACTTGTCAGCAGCGAGATGATGAGATTGTGCCAGAATGGGAATCAACATCAGTCACAGTACAGCTAATGTCTTCGTTTGTTCACGGAAGGACTTTCTCGATGAATGAGGTAGTATTTGATTTAGTTCCTGGCGGAAGAGTCTTATCTTGTCACAAACCAGTGTTAACAAGCCCTACCCGGACTGGCTCTTTTGAACAGTGTTGAGATAGATTACTTCAACTTTAAAATTTTAATTGTGATTGCGGGGATTATGGAACCTATTATCCTCACTCCCAGTCAGGTAAGACCCTCCCTGTGCTCTTCTCATAGATTTGCATTTCCCCTTGGGGCTTTATCCAGTTCTGCTTTGCTGAGGAGAGAGACAGACTCGTACCAGAGATACCAGCAGGCTCCACGTTTACAGCCGTGTTCTCAGAGGGCCAGGAGAGCAGCCGGGGGCAGTGGGGACCGTGCTGTGGGCAAGGCAATGTCTTCTCAGCTGGAGTGGACATCGCATGAATTGCTCAGCTGAGGGGACCCATTTGGGAGCTAGGTCCTGAGGTCACACTGGCCCTCCCACTGCTCCACATTCTTCGGGCCCATCCTTCTTGCACGTATTAGCCTGTGTTGCATCTTCTGCCTGCAGCGCTCCACTTGTCTGACAGTACCCTGCCTGTCACTCAAGCTCCGTTTCCAACACCACATTCTCTTTCCACATCAGCTACTGAGGTGAAGTTCATACAGTGGGAAGTCTCCCATGTTAAAGTGAACAAGTCTGTTTCACATTTATAGCGTTGTGCAACCACTGAGCTCTAGTTTCAAAACATTTCTGTCACTCCAAAGTCAGCTTCCTCGCCTGTTGTTCTGGGTTGAATTTTCCCTTCCCTGAACTCTGTGTGCTGGAGTCCTCAGCCCTGGGACCCAGGGGGAGACAGACGGGAAGTGCCCAGCTCTCACTGTGCCCTGTGCTGGCTGGAGAGGGGCATGGCTGTGCTGCATGCCCCGTCCTTTGACTTCCCTTTGCTCCCCCTTGTGCTCCAGTGGAGTGGGACATTTTGCTATCAAACTGCCATTTCCCACTCCAACATGGGAGCAGCCGGTTATGGCACCCCCCTGCACCTCAGCCGCTTTAGCCAACATTGTTGTCATTTTGAAGAAGGAGGAAACCTTGTAGAGGCTAAGATCGGACCGGAGGGACCTGAGCCCCTTTTGTGTACATACCTAGCGTCCCCAGCAAGAACTTCCAGACGAGTCCCTGGCTGTGGTCTTCTCTCTCACTGAAACAGGTCCGCAAGCTACGTAAGCAGCAGCCTCCAGGTTTCTCTAGGGCGCTTCCTCCTGTGAACTGACCCCTGTGCTGCAGCGCGGGATCTGTTACATAACGATTTGCTGACGCGTCCTATAAATCTGCTCACGATCGGTTTCTTGGGTAATGTGGACTCCAAGAGTCCTATAAATCTATGTGAAATTCTTATCCTGCATAGTATGCGCAGAGTGGTCATTTCTAAAGAAAGACAAAAATCTACTCAGAATTGTTAACACTGAAGAGCTCCAGAGACCGGCAGCCAAGGCAGGCCAGCAGCAGGGACCAGCGCCCAGTGGAGTTGATTTGCCTATGGTGTCCAGCGCTAGCTGGCACCAGATGATGAGCAGCAGATGGGACCGACTTGGGAGCTAGGTCTTGAGGTCACACGGGCCCTCCCGCTGCTCCACATTCTTCTGGACCATCCTGCCCGCACATATTAGCCTGTGTTGGCATCCGACTTTACCTGGTGTCATCTGGTGCTGTCGGTGCCGCCGGCAGAGCTATACTTTGCTGATTCATGATTTCCGTCTGAGTTGAGCAAGAGAACCATAGGCCAAATGGCAGCAAGGGCAAAGGGTTCTGGGGAAAGAGTCCTTGCAGATGTGCTTGTGAAGATGGCACTCCTTCAGCATGACTGGAGGGGAAATTTGGACACAGAGCCACATACTCAAGATGACTGTGAAGATGGACGCAGGGATTGTACTGGTGCAGCAGGAGCCAAGGAACCCCGAACAGGGCCAGCAGATACCAGAGTCCAGGAGAGACGGGGGGAAGCAGATTCTCTCTCTCACAGCCTTCCGAAGGAACCCAGCTTTCTACCTCCACCTGGTACTTCTGTCCTGCAGGACCATGACATGATAGCTCTCTATGTTTTAAGGCACACAGTTTGTGGGTCCCTGTTATGATGTCTGTGGAACTTAGATGCCCATGGGAAGTTTTTCCCAGTCCCACCATTGCAGATGACTTAGGTGTGACCTTGACTAGGCTGTGGCTCTTGGCTTTGATCAGACACTAACCTAGATGTAGCTGTGAAGGTAGTTTCTTTAGATATAACAACCATTTAAATCAGTAGACTCCGAATAAGGCAGCGTATCCTGCATAATGTGGCCAATCAGTCCAAATTGAAGCTCTTAAGAGAAATAAGACTAACACACCTTGAGGAAGAAGGAATTCTGCCTCCGGACTGCAGGCAGTCTCAAAGCTGCAGTATCAGCTCTTCCTTGATTCCACATCCCAGCTTCCCCTGCGGATTTAGATTTGTCTGCACCCAATTTATTTCTTAAACTAATTATCTCTCCTTCTGTATGTTTGTGTGATATATCTGTGCTGTGTCTACGGACTTACCTCTGCTGGATATTTCATGTAATAAGTGACCTTTCCTGTCTGGTTGTTTTCACACATAGCATAATGTTTTCCAGATTCATCCACATGGCAACACATATGTATACATTCATGCAGTTATGGGAGTTTAGGCCATTTCTATCTTCTGGCAGAGTGAAGAGGCTGCTGTGAATGTCTATGTACCTGGACATGTTTGAGATTTCATTTACAATTTTTTGAATATATACCTGGGAGTGGAAATGAAGAACCATTTGGTAATTCTATTTAACTTTTGAGGAGCTTTCCATAGCAGCAATGTATGAGGATTCTAATTTCTGTGTATCTTTGCCAGTGTGTTATTTTCCTTTTTAAAAATTATACTCGTCCTACTGGTTGGGAAGAGGTTCTTCATTGTGGTTTTTGTTTGGATTTATCTAGTGGTCAATAGTTTTTTTTGGGTTTTTTTTTTTTTTTGTGCTTTTGGTCACTTGTACATCCTTGTTGGATAAATGTCTTTTCAAGTTTTTGCCACCTTATATTTGTGTTGTTTGTCTTTTTGACCTTAGCCAGATAAATAAGCTGTAGTTATTTTATCTCATTCTGTAGGTTATAGTTTCACTTTCTTGGTAAAAGTCCATGAATATATAATTTTTTATTATGATGAAGTTGAATTTTTCTATTGTTGCTCATATATAAGAATCTGTTGCCAAATCCAAGGTCATGAAGATTTACCCCTGTATATTCTTTCAGAAGCTTTGTGGTTTGATGCTTATATTTAGTCACTGATACAGCTTAAGTTCAATACATGTACGGTGTGAGTTATCATCTAACTGTATGTGGATCTAATTGTTTTAGAACTATTTGTTCTAGTTACTATTCTTTCTCCATCTCATGGTCTTAAACAGTTTTTAAAAAATAAATTGGCTATAGGTGTACAGGTTTATTTCTGGACTTGCAATTCTATTGCATAAATCTCTATGGTTGTACTTTTGCCAGTACCACACTGTCTTGATTTACTATAGTTTTACAGAAAGTTTGAAATAAGGAAGTGTGAATCTTCTAACTTTGTTCTTCTTTTTCAAAATGATTTTGGCTATTTGTAGCCTTTTGAAATTCCATGTGAAATTGAGAATCAATTATTCTGTTATTTAAAAAGACAGAATTTTGACTGGGATTGAATTAAATCTGTAGATTGCCTTGATATCTTAATAATAGTAGATCTTATAATTCATGAAGAGAAGACGTTTTAAAAATTTATTTGTCTCCTTTAATTTCTTTCAACAATATTTCATAATTTTCTGTGTAAAATATTTTCTTTTATTAAATTTATTAATAAAACTATTTTAAAAATAATTTTATTTATTTATTCATTTATTAATATTTTATTAAATTTATTCATAGGTATTTTATTCCTTTGGATACTATTGTAAATGGAACTATTTTCTTAAGTTTCTTTTTAGATCACTCACTGCTGGTACACAAAAGCACAACTGATTTTTATGAGTTGATCTTGTGTCTTTTGACTTTGTTGAATTTATGAGCTTTAGTGACCTCTTGAGAAACTCTTAGAATTTTTCTGTATATAAAATTATGTTCCCTGTGAATAAAGACAGTTGTGCTTCTTTCACTGTAATTTGGGTGCCTTCCGTTTATTCTTTTCTAGCCTAATCGCTGTAAGATGGAACCTCCAGCACACTCCTGGCAGGCAGCGGTGAAAAGTGGGTAATGCTAGCCTTATAGAACGAGTTAAGTGGCATTTTGGACAGTTTGGGGAGTGTTACGGATTAAAAACTGGTGGTCAACTTAACACCAGCTGAATTAAATCAGCTGAGCATAGATGTTCCACCTGCAGAGAGTTGCCAGCATGAATAGAGACATGGAGAAGAAGAGCTAGGCATTGTGGGTTTCTCTAAGTGTTGCTGTTTGAGCCGCTGGTTCTCCTCGAGGAGCTCGTCATGACTAGCTTACCCAGTGAGTTCGACCATTGTCATCGGAGGAGCTCGGGACCTTGTTGGTGAGAGTGGCTGTGGTTCACTTTGGGGGAGCTCTGGTCCTTACATCGAGCATCGCTTCCTGGCTCCACAGGAGATGTGTGCTGTTTAATCTCCAGGACAAACTCATCATGCTGGCTTTCTGGGATGTACTTGACTGTTTTTATTGTCTGAGGAGCTTGGGACCTCCGTGTCACTGAGGATGGCTGTGGTGCTTTTCAGGGCAGCCCTGGTCTTTATTTTGAACTTGACTTCTCGGCTCCAGTGTAAAACCCTCAACCTACCAGCTCAGCTCCTTCACCTTGCTGACATAGACTTTCTGGCTTCCACCACTGACCTTTGGGCCTTTCCAGCACAGATCCATAAAACAGACTGGGGTGAGTCCTCGTGGGCTCTAGACCTCCAGTTGACTCATGGGAGGCATTGTCATGGGCTCTGGGTATTCATATGGACTCCTACAGGACATTGCTGTGGGATCCAGGCCCTTGGCTAAATATTCCATGTCTTTAGTGTTGTGGACAGATTTCCTGCACTTTCTTGTGTTAACTCTAGGTGAGCGTCACAAAATAATATAAATTCTGTGTCCTGATAACAATTATTTTCCTTACAACCCCTGACTACAACATGGAGGATTGCTTCTAATTCTACTTTCAGTGTTTGTCCAAATGCATCAGTGAACTCATCTGGCTGTGGAATTTTCTTTGTTGGACGTGTTTTGATTACGATTCAACCTGTTTACTTGCTCTGTAAATCTGTCCGGATTTTCTATTTTTTTCTTGAGTCAGTTTTGGTAATTGTGCACTTCAAGGAACTTTTCTATTTAATCTAAGTAATTTAATCTGTTGGCATTCAATTTTTCACAGTGTTGTCATAATCTATTTTGTTAGTTGGTGGTTGTGTTCTCACAGTCACGTCCCATTTTATTTGCACTATCTCTTTTAGAAAACATCAGTGTATCTCAAGGTCTGTCAATCTTATTACTCCTTTCAAAGTGACATCTTTTGTTTTTACCTTGTATTTACTTTCTGTTCTGATCTTTATTATTTCCCTCCTTCTTTAAGTGTTGAGTTTAACTTGCTTGTTTCCCTGGTTCCTAAAGATCTAAAATTGGGTTATTCTCTTGCGACCTTATTATTTTTTAGTGTAATTTTTTTTTACTGCTACAGATTTCTCTCTGAGCACTTCCTTCTCTGTATCTCATAACTTTGATATCTTGTGTATTTATTTTCATCTACCTCTAATTAATTTATAACTTTCCTGTGACCTCTTCACTGACTCATTGGTTATTTAAGAGTATATTGTTTAATTTGGACATTTTTGTAAAATTTCCAGTTTTCCTTTTGTTATTGATTTCAGTAAGAAATGATACTTTGTATAATTTCAGTATTTGTACATGTATTGAGTCTCGCTTTATGGTTTAAATGTGGTCTGTCTTGGAGAATGTCCCAAGCGCACTTGAGAAGACTGTGTATTCACTCTGTCAGTTTTGGAGAAAATGTTCTATATTGGTTTGTTAATACTAGTTGCGTATAGTGTTGTCAGAATCCTTTATTTCTGTATTGATCTTTTGCCTGGATGTTCTCTCCGTTATTAAAAATGCAATATTGAATTCTCCGCTATCATCACCCAGCTCCGTATCCCCCAGGAAATCTGTCATGTTCTTTCTGTGTTGGGAGCTCTGGCACTTGGCATGCTATGTTTATAGCTGTTACATGCTCTGGTGACTTGATGCTTTTATCAGAATATAGTGTCTGTCTTTGTTTCTTCTTCTCAATTTGGTTTGTAAGTATATTATGTTCCTATTACCCTTAGAAGGTCAGTGACTTTTAGAATTAATCTCAAATTTTCCCCAGATCCCTCCACCAGACCATGCACATGGGGCTGCGGGCCAGTTAAATCGATTTGTGTTGATGTTACAGAGCCCTGGTCTTCCCTGGACACCAGTGGTGTCTGGCTTGGGTCTCATGTTGGTCTGGACACAGTCAAGCCACTGTGACACGGGGCTGGGGAGCAGCCTTTGCTCTGGCTGTGTGTGAGTGCCAGGTGTCCCGTGTGGGAGCTGCTGCTTGTCCCTTCGGCCTGTCCTCTTCTGCTTCTCCCTACAGAGTGTTTCTTTCCAGAGAAAGCTGGACTCAGATGCTGGGTGTGAGGCTGTGGCTGGACCTGAGGCCTCCTTGTCCACAGAGAGTGCAGTGGTCCCCATGTCGATTCGGTGTCTGTGCCAGGAAGTTTGTTTAATGCACAAAGAGCACAATGACTTTAATTAGGTTTCAGTTTAAATAATGAACGAAATCACAGAGCAGGCCCCTTTGTCACCCTCTTGGAATTTATGGCAGTTTGAAAAGTCAATACCCACTGCTAGCCACCCCTCCCTTACTTCTTAACGGCATCCCCGTTAATCATGGAGGCTGGAAGTGGAAACTCAGCTGCTTTCTCCCACCTTGGAGTAACAGCTCACCTTCCTCTCCTCTATGTCTGTCTGCGGCTCTAGTCTCAGACCTCAGGCCTGCTCCTGAGGCCCACACTTGGAAACACCAGGCAGGGATGAGGGCAGGGCCAGCACTGCCAGTGGTGGTGGTCTGAGAGCTGGGCGTGGTAGTGCCATCTGTAGTCCCGACCTGGGAGGCTTCCCAAGGGCAGGGACCTACGTCTCTGCATGGGCTCCAGGCACTGGGCGGTGATGACTGAGTCTCTGTTGCATGAACAAAAGAGGTACTCGTTTCTCAGCTCCCTCCTGGCGGTGCCTTCCGCAGCTAGAACTTTCCTCCGAGTGTGAGCAGGGCTGTTCTGCCATGGACTTGAGGGGTGGTTGTACTTCCAACATATGCTCTCATGCTTCCGTGGGCTCCTTGCCCCCCACGGCCCAGCTGCCCCAAACTGGTTTCATGAGTGGGGTTGGCTCGGCAGCCTCCCTGGAGCCTGCTTCGTGATTCTGGAGCATGCCTGATGGGGGGCAGGCAGCACCCCAATCTGCTCAGAGGGTGGCAGAAGCCAGGGCTGTTTTGTACCCCACCGTGTGCTGCAGCCTGGCAGTCATTGTGATCTCCTGGTTATTTATTGTCATAACATTAATCATTCTGAACTCACTTGGCATTAATGAGGACGTAATGTGTACTTGGAAGAGAATTTTTATTGTAGTGCAGCATTAACTAACTGGCCTATTATATAAAGTGTTACCAGACCTGGTATGTACAAGTGGTTTACTTTGCAGTCTCCAAGTGTTGAAACTTTGTATGGTTTGTGTCAAGAAAATATGAATATCGAACACAAAGGAGGCAGGGCTGGAATAGTGTGCGGCTGTCCTCTGGCGGGCAGGCAGGCAGAGCACCCTGGGGGAGGGGCACCTAGACAGCCCGGGCAGCGCACTGTGCCCTGGCTGCTGTGGCCCCGATGCCTGGGTCCGGGCCAGACACTGCACATGGACACTTAGGCTGGTCCTGAGGGGCTTTCTGAGTCACCTCCCTGAGAGGGAAGAGAAACAGAACAGCAGAATTTAGAAGTGGCAGAAAGCTGCAGGCTGTGCTGAGGATCATGTGTCCTCCAGATTTTCCTGTCCATCCTCGCTCGGTGGCAGCTGTGGTTCTTGCTGCCCTGCACCTGTGCAGCCGGAGGTGTCCACCCTTTTCCGCCACTCTGAGCCTGGATCCACGAGCCGGCCTCACTGGGGTTCATCCCCTGAGCTTGGGAAGCATCCTGGCCTTTGCACAGACTGTTCCCTTGCGGGGCTCACATCCGTTCACATTCTGACACTCAACTCAAGCAACACATGCTCGGTGAAGTTTCCGAGTTTCCTCAGCTGACAGTGTGTTCCGGGGTCCTTGCTGAGGAGCACGAGCGCTGGGATATAGGGAGACAACTCACACGAACCCAAGATAATCCTGCCAATGTAGTGTGGAAGGCAAGTCACACACACACGCATACATGTGCACACGCATGCACACACATCCTTCATTTCACCAATTAGCAGAATATTAGTGCATAAAACGAAATTGCCTTAGAGATAAAGTGCTAAACTCTGGAATCTTTACAGCTGGAGAGAAGTAACCATTAGGGTAACGGTTGTTCAGAAGAGGGGGAAATTGGCTCAAGTTGGGTGTTGTAGAAGTGGTGGAAATAGGGACACTTGTGAGCACGTGGGGAGGGCACCCTGGGTTTGGGGGAGCCTCATGATACCTCATCCGGACTTAGTACGTCTGTATTATAGCTAAAATAGTGCTTTCACTTTATCTCCTTTCACTAGTAAAGCAACACTGTTAAGTCTGCAAGGACGCACTCTTGTTCCCATCTTTCCCTGCACGGGGCACAACAGGAGACGAGTGTGCAGACTCTGAATGTGGAGACTCCGATGGGTCAGCTGACCTGGAGTGGCCCTGGCTAACGGGTGGAAGCAGCAGACTTCCTGCCCCGTGCAGGGAGAGCCAGTGGCTGTGAGCGATTCAACTCGATTTTTGAGTGCAGGTGTGAGGCTTGCTGCTTCTGCTCCATGCAGACTCCCGTGGGTGCCCTGATGGAGGGAACACTGTATGTGGCCTGACTGAGACCACCAGAAGGTGAGAGAGGAGATGAGCCAGGTGCTGTGAGGGAAGGTCTTACCCATGCCTGTGGGTGCTGACTGGCGTCACTCAGGAAGGGACGAGGGACACTGGTGTGCAGTGAGTCCACAGAGTGTCCTGTGGACAGAGTGGGTTCCAGGGGACACATCCTTTGCCTGGAGGAGCAAGGCAGCCATTCACACTTCACACCTGGGGCTGCGGAGATAGCTGCGGTTTGGCAGGAGGTACACATGTGGGACCAGTAAAGTCTGCCCCTTAAGAGAAGGATGCCAGGAGGAGGTTTGGTCTACAGAGAAAAGGACTGGGCTTCATAGAGCAACTCCAGCCAGGCTGACGGCAGAACACTGGACATCGCCTCAGACACCAGGCCCTGTAGAGTCTTCTCAGGAATCCACATTAAGGGCTACGAAGTCACAGCAAATATTATTAGTGGTTGTGTGGTCAAAACATGTCCCTGAATCTCAGTGGCTTAGTAAAGAAGAAGAATTATTTCTTATACAAAGCGCAGCATTCTGTCCCTGGTGTTTCTCTGGGTGATGTGAGACACGTTCTCTGAGGGATGTTGCCTCCCTCTGCCTTGTGGTTTTGCTTTCCTTCCCGCAGGGCTATGGATTGCTCCCCTAGGAGCGTCTGTATGTGGTGGGCAGATGGAGCGGAGAAGGAAGACTCCACATAGAAGGATTTAATGGGCCAGGCCTAGAAGCGGCATACAGCACTGCCATCCTCATCCCTCGGGCTGGAACTCCAGCACGGGCTGTCCAGAACTGCCAAGGAAGCTGGGCCCGGGGTCTGTGTGCCCAAGGAGAAGAGGACGTGGGTATCAGTGCAGCAGTGTCTGCCATGCCTGGAATGGACGGCACACAGCCCTAACTCCTCCATCCGTGTTCTTACCATGTGTTGGGCACTACACCAGTCTCTGCCTATGTCATTTGAGTTAGGAGCCCACCCTGACCTACTGGATCCTGGGTTTAGGACAGAAGGACTTTGTGCTTTAGTGAGGGCTGGGGCCTCCCACACAGAGCAGTCTGTTTCTGATTGGTTCAGGGCCTGGGCTTGGTCCGCCTGAAGCTGGATGAGTTTTAGACCCTTGGGTGCCTGTGCACTGGTGGGAGCTGGATGGGCTAGATGGGCGTCCACGGGCTTGGAATTACTGGTGTTGAGTCACTGCTGCCAGGCTAGGCCCTGTCCAAGCTTTCTTTCCAGATTTACCAGTCCAAGTATGCTGGGCAGGTGTTGGGATCACACCTAACGTGTTCCGGGTCAGATTGCAGGTAGCAAGTTACCACAGAGTGATTCTCTCTCTTAAATCTTGTTTGTCTTTCCTCCTTTTTGCCTCTCTGCTCCTTTTGTCCTCATACTTTCTCCTGGTTTCCTTTTATTTCCTTCCTAATTGACATTGTGAGCCAGGTCTGCTGGTAAGTTAAAGGAGTTTATCCAAGTTGACAGTCTGTTTATAATTGATAATGTACGTTCCAGTGTCAGCACGGTCCTTCCATCCTTGACCGTGGCCAGCGTGTTCTCCCTGCGTTCTTAGTGGAGGGTTGTTCAGAGTGTGGAAAGCAGAGGGCACAGCTTCCACGGGTGAGATGTGGACACGGTCTGGCCTGGCCTGGCCTGGCCTCGGTGTGACAGCGTCTGGACACCATATGCGGCTGTTTACTCCTGCATTTTCCACAAGTAGCCGCGTCCTTACCACATGTGAGGAAAGCGTCCAAGAGGCTGGGGCCTGCAGGACTAAGGGGTAAGGTGACCGTCTCAGGCTGGCCATCTGCGGCCCTTCCTCTACCCCAGATTGTGTCTTTATGATGCCTCTAGAATACGATGGGGCAGGGGTGAGTGCAGCAGTGTTCTCTGCCCACTCTGGGCAGCTTTGAGTAAGTTGACATTCCTCTCTGACCTCAGCTTTAATGGCCCTGGGAAAGATGCTGCTTGAGATGCCACGTGGCTCTGACACCAATGAATCTTAATTTTCTTTAATGATTTGGGTAGCTCTCCTGTGGGGGAACTTGGCAAAACACACATAGTGTGATCTTTGAGCCTGAGCTTTTTCATCTTTAAAATGAAGGTGAGGATTGGTGGGGCAGCAGTTAAGACGGTGCCTGCTTACAGGCCTGCAGTGCCCTTCACCCTAGAGTGAGCGTGGTCCGGGGCTTTCCCAGAACAGCGGAAGCGCGTGGCAGAGGTAGCTGATTGGACGTTAGGGCAGTGACCCAAACCCTGAGCTCCGGGCCGCCATGTCAAGCCTGGGTTCGGGAAGGAGGAGAGGTCATTGCTGCAGCAAATGCCTGGCTTTGTCTTCTTCTTCTTTTTTTCTTTTTGTTTTTTTATTATTATTTTGAAGGTAGTAAAATACAACAGAACAAGACAGAACAAAGCCAATTGAGACAGTACAGTGAAACTGGTACAGAACGTCACAGCAGGTTACTGGGATAACAGTAATAGGTACCACACTATATCTTGCTAACTTCACAATAGTTGTTCTTTCAATCAGGTATAGCAAAATCAAACTAATTACAGAACATTATAGAACTTATCAAAACAGAATATTGAATAGAGCAATACAATTAATCAGAACAAAGCAAAACAGTGGTAACAATATTTGCCTTCAAAGAGATGGTAGAAGGAAATCCCCTATCTGCTATATTGCATATGGTCAGCCTCCCAAGAGATGCTCAGAGCTCTGGCTCCCATTTGCTAACGGGGGGAGGGATGGGATGTTTGATTCTCAGCCTGCACTTGGTAGGCTCACGGCTGCTTACCAGGGAGGCGAGCGGGTTGCTTTCTTTCCCAGCGCCCTAAGTTCCAACATGGTGGGGGCTGAGGAGATGCTGGCTGGTTTTCCCCTGGGGCACCCCTGTCTTCTAAGCACAAGAGAAACCCAAACAGGCCACAGAGAGGGCAGGCTCTGCGCAGAAGCACATGCAAACATGTTTGTCATTAGGCCTTCCATGCCAATAGTCCATATCTTTCCTCTTTTCTTTGTTGCATTTTTTTCTGGTGGCCAGAAGCCAGACAAAACACTGCGATAAACTTCAATAGCTAGTCCTGCCTCCCGAGCGGGACGGGGGCTGCCTCCCGGATGCTGGAAGTTCAGGTGCTTTGTGAAGCCGAGCTGGAATTTGTGGCTGGTCTTTGAGACCTCCTGGCCAGCAGTGTCCTCCAGTTGTCCTGCAGTTAACCCATGACGACCACTCCCAGAATGCAGGCTGCAGTGTGCAGGTCAGGACAGCCCCAGAGGCTGGACACCTGGGCAGACCAGTGGTTCTCTGAGGACACAGGGTTGGGTCCATTCCACTCAGCTTGGCCCTAATCACCTTCCATGGAAGGACCCACCTTTCTTCTCGTCCTTTTCACTCAGTAGCTTCCCTATCCAAAACATTTGGTCCTTTGTTCCCAAGCATCCGATCCCCGCTCACCTCTGTGTCTTGGGATCCACAGTCAGTGTCTTAGGATTTAGATTATGAGTGCTTCACAGGCATCAGCCCCATGGGAGGCCTTCGCTCGTGACTTCACTGAGAAAGCTGCCACCTCTTCTGTCTTTGTGCCCCACTTACCTGCGGCTGGCCCTTGCATTTGAGGCTTAGCTCCAGCTTCACTCTATGGGTGTTTCCTTGACCACTCTACTCTGTGGTGACCTCCAGCCCTCTTCTGACTCCTGGTGACATTGCTTCTCCCATCTCCTCACTGCAAAGCCACGATGATATTATTCATTGCTTTCCACACCGGTGCCTGGTTTTGAAGTCTACACCTTCAAGATTACACTCACCATCACCACTCGGTGTCTCCTTTTCTCCCATGCCAATGCCTCCAGATATGTCACCTTTTCCATCACATTTGATTATTTGAATATTCTTATTTTATAATTTAACTTATATCTAATAATTCAAACCCTCTTCAGTCTCAAATTCGACTTTACTCCTTCCACCCAGAAATTTCCAGCTTGCTATTTCTAACTTCTTGGCTCCAGAGATTTTGAAAGAGTGTGTATGCATGTGTATGCGCATGCATGCACATGTAGGTGGGTGTCTTGGGGTAGAGAGAAGAGAGCTGGCAGAGGGCAAGCAGCCCCCTCACCCAGCAGGCTGTGGGCTTCCTCCAGGTTGGCAGGAGCTGCTGCTCTTCTGGCTCACGGACTTGGCCTCCTCCAGCAAGTTCTGCTGACACGGTCCCTCAGGGACATGCGGGCCTTGCTGGACATTCAGCCCCATCCCAGACTGTGCTGTCACAGTCTCATCTGCTGTGGGCTGCCAGCCCCGGGCCACAGGCCTCTTTCGCACCTCGGGGAGCTGGGAAGCCAGGCAGAGTGTTCTGGGCCCCCTTTCATCCTGTCACCTCCCCACCACACCGGTGTTCTGTTTCATGTCTCCTTGATCACGTAACAGAAGCACAAGTCAACAAGTCTGATGCCAAAGCAGACCCCAGACAAGTGCATGAAATGCGTGTCTTTGGTTCTCACATGTCTTCCTCATTAATTTCTAGGGCTCTAAAAAAACATCACAGCTGGGAAGGTGGGAGGCGTCTCAGAACAACAGAAAGTTCATTCCCTAGCGGTTCTGGAAGCCAGAAGTCCAAGTCAGGGTGCTGGCACAGCTGCTCGCCCTCTGGAGGTGTCAGGGCAGAGTCTGTCTAGAGCCGCTCCCTCTCCTTCCGGTGGCTTCTTGGCTTGGGCATCACAGCTCCAGTCTTCCCAGGCGCTCGCAGTCTAAGCCCAGAAGTCACGTTGGAGGAGAGGCCCGCCGTACCGCAGTGAGCACATTTTGGCTCCTAGTCTGCAAGGTCTGTTTCCAGGGAAAGTCGTGCTCAGCGGTGCCGCTACTTCAGACTTGAGCACTTGCATTTTGGGGGACACAGTTCAGCCCACAGCAATCGTGACAACTTCCGCTTGTCACAAGTGCTTCTTGGACTATCTGTCTTCCTTTGTGTTAAAGACGCCTTTCCTCTCTGATGACTTCCTCCAAGCTCGTAGACCACCTCCCGTGGCTGCTCAGTTTCTCCGTGTGGACGGAAGCTGGATGTTCGCGTGGAGAAGCTGGTTCTCATATGGTGGAGCAAACAGTGAGGGAGATGGTGATTCCAGTTTAGAACAGGGTACTCAGCACCTATTATCCAGTACTTTGAGCCGTCGCCACAATTCTTAGACAAGAGACAGAGCCCACATTTTCCTCTGTCAGGGCATGGATTGTCTTAAATTGACTCTCTCAGGGCAAAAGCAGCCCCTCGTGTACCCGGGTGTCTCTCATGCCTACTGGCATGGCTGCGTCTGGCTCTTTAGTCACTTAGCCAACAGAGTGTGCCTTACACCCTGTGCTATGCTTTGGGAAGGCAGAAGTGAGAGCAGCTTTCCTTCCCAGTCACCCCTGTCTCATGGAGACACAGAGAGGAGGCCCAGGAGAGGTGCACTGTGGGAGTCCGGGGAGGAGCCCACAGAGCCACTGTGGAAGAGGCTCAGCTCTTCCCTATTCTGCCCTTACGGTATGGGGTGCACCATCCAGCACTTACAGCACCCTGGCCCCCACCGTTCTGTCAGAAAGCACAGAGAACAAGGGTGCTGGGAGCCTTAGGAAGCGGTTGGCTCTGAATACAGTGGGACCAATGCTACAGAAGGTGTTTTGAGATCCGTCACTGCCCAGGGTGGGGAGGAAAAGATGTAGTTGGAACTGTGGGACTCCCTGGAAGAGCTCTGTAGAGGTGTGCTCCGAGGGGCCTTGTCCTTCTGAGGTGCCTCCATCCTAGGGAAGTGAGTTTTGACAGAAAGAGTGAGGAACAGTGGATGGAGGTGTCAGAATACTGGGGTCCTGTGTAGTCTGCATCCACAGAGCTCCCCTATGCAAGGCCATCTGGAGGGGACACTTATTTCTCTTAATTTTGTCCCTAAGCAGTAGTTTGAGCAAACTTGGAATCCACAGGCAGAACAGAACTCTAAGTCTGGAAACATCACACAAAGTGGCTGCCGCCATTTTGTCTTTATGGTACAGGGTGGCTATGGAGGTCTGTGTGACTCCACGCCCTGACTCAAGTTTCTCCCATCTTTCTAGTAAGAACAATTCAGGTCTGTTAAGGCACTGTGTATGTCTTTGACATGAAGGTTGCATTTTTTTTTTAAATTTTATTTAAAGAGAGAAAAAAAGCAATACAGAAAAAAGGGTAGAAACAATACAAAATCTCAAAAAAAAAGAAAACCATAAATCACTAGTTGACAAACCACATACTGTCCTCCCAGAAATAGCTGTTCATGTTACAAAATTAAGGCATACAAAGTGAACACACAGTGAGGATGCAAACAGTTACAAAAAACCAGGATGGAATAAAGCCAATTGAGACAGTATAGTGAAGTTGGTACAGAACATCACAGCAGGTCACCAGGACAACAGTAA
>PVJX010006701.1:0-75759 GCA_004027295.1 Dolichotis patagonum
AGAACTGAAAACATCATACCACAGTGATATATGTGCACCCATGTTTATAGCAGCACAATTCGTAATAGCCAGATCTTGGAAACAACCTAAGTGCCCATCAACTGAGGAATGGATAAAAAAGTTGTGGCATTTTTATACAATGGAGTACTACTCAGCTATAAAGAATGATCACATCGAGATATTTATAAATAAATGGACAAGACTTGAGACCATTCTCTTAAGCAAAATAAACCAAACTCACAAGGGTAAATATCATATAGTATCCCTAGTATGAGATTTGATAAGAGTATATAAGACTTTATGGTAAGCATGAGTCCCCATCTCATAGCTTTGAAGTCTTTCAAAATTTTCAATCATCAGTTGGAATGGTCTTATCCTGTTTTGTTTGACTGTATCATGCGTGATGATATGAACAGCTGTTTTTAAGAAAACAAAACACTATGACAGCTATTGCTGATTTAATATCATCCTTATTAGAAGTCCTACCATGCTTCTTTTGTTCTACTACCATTGGTTCTATCTATCACATTGTGTCTTATTGGAATTTGAATATGTGTGATAGTTCAAACAAAAAAATTTTATCGAAAATGAGATATTATAGTACCCATTGATCATTTTCTGTTATTCGGTTCAGAAAGCCCTGTAATTCTTTCACTATATGCATGGCTTTCTACTAATGTGTTATGTTTGATATTATTGTATTTGAAACTATGCTCAACTTAGCAGAGTAAGTGATATGGTGTTAGCTACTGTTGATGTCCAATTGTCTTAATGTAAAGTACTGTGTTGCCTATGTTGTCCTGTTCTGATCTGCTCTGTACTGCCCTCTTTTGTTTTATTCTCTTTCAAATAAAAATTAAAAAAAAATAAATAAAAAAAAGAAATGTGTAGTGGTGATTAAAAAATTTGAGTTTTATTTATTGAAATGTCTTTATTTTATCTTCATTTTTTAGTGATATTGTTATGAAACATAGAACCAAAGCTTGATCTCACTTTCAAAATGTTATTCATTGTCTATTATTCCTTGTGTATATTGTGGTTTTTCCCAATCTGGATAACTTTTAATATTTTCTTTGTTTATCATCGATTTTCAATAATTTGCCTATGATTTATGCAATGAGTTTTCTTTCCAGTTATTCTGTTTGGAATTTATATTCTTCTGGCACCTTGGGTTATCATTTTATCAGATTTAGTAAATTTTTCATTTTTCTTATTTTTTTACAAGGAGAAATGCAGGCAAGGGCACCGAGAAAAACAATCTTATGTTAGTGCTGATGGGAATATGATTTAGCACAACCAGTATGGAGTACAATATAAGGTTCCTCAAAAGCAAACTAAAAAGTCATTTACCATTGGATCCAACTATTCCACTTCTGAATGCACATCCCAAAGGTTTGAAATCAGTGAAATCAGCTTATCAAATATATAGCTACTCTCCATGATATTTTATAGCACTATTTACAATAACCAAGATATGGAATCAACCTAAGTCCCCATTAATGGATGGATGAATGAAGAATATGTATATACATACAATTGGAGATTGTTAAGCTACAAAATGAATGAAATCATATCTTTAAAGAAAACCAAATATAACCAGAAAAATAAGATGCACACAGAGGTACAAATACTTCATATTTTATTTCATATGGAAGCTAAAGCATTGATCTAAATTTAGAAGACAGTATAATGGTAACTGATAGTTGCTACCAGGGGGAGGGAGGCAGCTGAGAATCAGCCAGGTTTATGGGCCTTAGAACACAACTGGTGAGTATTAAGTTATCATGTTCTACAGCACACCTATTTTATATTTTACAAAGAATGAGAGAAGAGTGGGTAAGGGGTCACATATAAAGAAATTGAAATACTAATTCTGCTTATTAGATTACTACACAATGTAAATGTGTTCAAAAGTCATATTGTAACCTATAAGTAAAATTATTATGTATCAATTAAAATTAAAATAAAAGCATAAAGTCGTTCTAAAACAATGTAAGACAATAATAGTGTTTTACAGTTAAATAAAATATAGAAGTTGGGAGATAATTTTTAATTGAGTTCTCATATTTCAGCAATTTTTGGAGCACACACATATACACCCATGCACACAAACACATGCACACACATATTTCTTGCTTGATATAGAGAACAAATATTTTCGACTGGAGCAAAAAGGAGGGTTCTCTAGAGGCTTGGAAGAAAGAGAGAGTGGTCTCCTTTGGAACAAAAATTACACACTCTCCTTCTACTATGAAATACTTAGGCTCTCTAACAGAACTCTTCAGAACAACCCTCAACGAGTAGGACAGTTGTAATAATTGTCTTAAGTGCTAAAGTTCTGACTGATGATATTGCTATGAGAATTTTTTTTCTCTGATCAAGAGCTCATATTTTCTACTATACTGCATGAGGGGTAAACTGACATCGTTTGATAGTTACACATAACTATCTGGAATAATTTGGGTTTATTCTATTCCAGAGACAGCTAAAATTGATATAATCATGGATATTGTGTTGATGTGGTTAACTTACCACTGTGTTAGAGCTTTTTGATCAAAAGAAATAAGTATTTAATATTTATTTAGTTTGTATGTTAGTGTGCTTTGTACTTATTTCTTACCCAGTAGTACATTGAGAGATAGGTGGTGGAAGAAATGCTGTATTTAAGCCTATACATTTTAAAAAACATACAGTCAAAATCTGGCTTTATAAAATAAAAGTTTACACTGTTGTTACTATATAAGTTACATAAACAAAGCCCAATATATCCTTTAAATTATTGTTTAGACAAATAAAATATGAAATAAAATGAAAATCAATGACTTTCAAATTCACTGACTTTCATCTAGAAATTTTAATATATCTCCACTTAAATATTTTCAAATCTGTTGGAAACACAATGAAAAACAATACTTATCTACCTTTCCTACTTGTATTCACTAGAAGATTATCGGATTCTTGTTAGTTGAATGCATGTGAGCTTGTAGACAAAGTTTCTGTATTTTTTTGTTTACCTAAAAGGTCTGCTTACATCCAGCCAATATGTAGCACAGTCTTTCTTTATAGTAGGAATAAGAAGACACTTATAAACCCATGAATGTCAACTTGTCGCAAATCCACATACTTTTTTTTCACTCGGAAGTAGATTTAAATCTGTTGCGAATAAAAAGAAACATGGAGGTCATCAATTCACAACTTACTCTCCGTGGTTATTGGGCTTCCTCTCCCTTACACCTAAAGTTATCAAAGCTTCTTTGCTTCACTTAAATAAGATCCAAATAAACCACATATTTGATCTCAAGGTCAGATATAATATCAGCACCTCAAATATGGAAATTTAAGAAAGAAAATAAACTAGAAAATCATTATAGAAATTTTAATTCAGAAGAACTCATATTTCCCCTAACTTTCTTATATAAATGAAACAGAGTATGGTAGGGATCTGCCTGTGGATTACACAGCTATGTGAGGATGGGGTCACTATGGGATTGTCCCAAATACACAAACATATGTAAGCCTGATTGGGACGTGAAAAATTAATAGCTCTATATTTCTTTCTTGACTGTGCTTTTCAAAAGGCTCAGTTATTATACATGGTTTAAAGAGTGGGTAAGGGGATTGGATTTTTAAAATTGTTTTATAATCAAAAGTCCAATGTGTTCTATTTAAGGGAATAAACTGAGAAGCTGTAATTTAAGTCAGATTTGTGAGTGCTCTGGTATGAAGCTTTATTGGATTTTCAATTATAATTAACAGAATAATAACTAAAGATGTAAACAAAAACAGAAATGACTGTTCTATCAAACACCTGCTTCATAATTATTTGAACAACAAAATGTTTTTGAGTCTCCCACTTATTTATAATCCTGGCATGTTTTTAAAAATTCCAGTCTATGTATCAATCTGCTTAATTATTTTACAGCTCTCCATGAGAGAAAAACAGCTCAAAAAATAATCTGATCCAGGTGACAAACTATAAGCAATAAATCCACTACTGAGAGGTCAGCTTTTGCAAGCAGAGTAAAAAGATTACTTAAAAGTATTTTTAAGTTTCTGTTAATGGAAGTTTCACTTACAGGGTATTTCAGTGATCCCAAAATATCTATTTAAAATTTAGATTCAGTGGATTCATAGTAATCTTGTAAGTGAAAGGTGGAAATGATTGAAAACCTGTCTTTAGAGAGTTTTACAGAATAAGAGCAGGAGCCTGCCATTCTGCCATAAAAAGCCTATGTACAATTTTCATTTGGCATCCTAACAATCTTATATTTGGTTTGAGCAGTACATTTTCATTTCATTCATCATTTAAAGACAGATAATCAGAAAGTCATTACATTGGCCGACACCAGACCTTCGCTCGATTGTATCGTAATTGAGCACCACAGAGCGTGTGCCAGACCTAATGGATAACGAATATATTATGTCAGTAGAACCGTCTCAGTGAAGCTCTAGGGAAATAGATGGTGGAGGCAATGGTGGTGACATATAGGGTCACAGATGTTGCACTGATTCACTGATGGAATGATTTTGTAATTAGGTAATCAATGGAGGGTACTATGCTTTCGTGGACATCTCACTCTGAAAATTGAAAGACTATATGATGGACAACTCAGCATTTACTTGTAACCATTTAGAAAGCCCAGCCCTGCTTGGGAATAAGCATCTAGCTTCTGTAAAAATTATAGGAGATGTGTCTTTGGGTAGAATAATTAACTTGTAGACATGAGCTTGGTTATGTTAAAATCAGAGTATGCAGTAACAGTCATATCTTTTCCTCCTATCCTGTTCAAGACATTTATTTTTCTGTCTTGGAATATTAAAATCAATGCAGAAATATGTAGATATTCACTCTCCACAATGGTTCACATAGAAAATTTAGAAAAAAAAATGATTTCACTCAAAAGTTTCTCAATCCTAAGAAATATTTTAGTACAAAACAATGACAACAATAATAATGGAAATAATTAAAATTATTGAGTTGTTTTGAATTTTAAGCCATTTTTCTATATACTTTACATGAATCATCTCACTTATTTGAAAAAATCTAGTACAGAAACATTAGTTTTCGTTATACAGATTTGAAAACTAAAGCACTCATTAATCTGATAATTTGCTAAGAACATAATGTAGTATAAAAATAAATCACAGTAAAAAATTACTACATAATTACTCAATACCCTACTTAGAGTCATGCTGCTTCATTATCTTCCTGGCTTGAATATTAATGTATTATTTTTATCTTGTTTTCTCTTGTGAAGTTGGTTTCTTTCACTGATATTTATGAAAGATATTCAAAAGCTCATGTAATATTACAGACCAGAAGAAACAAAAAGCAAACTCTATATTATATTTAAGGACACAAACCAAATAGTGGTATAGATATGACAAAGATACAGATGTTTTGGTACTTTCATTCTTTTTACTACACTGGCAATTTATTTTTTAAAAAGTATAAACTTTGATATGTTACATATTTTATTATGACTATAAATAATCACTAAATGTTACTCATTATTTTATAGAAACATCTGCCTCATTCCACCTGTTCATTAGGATTATGGCATTTGATTCAATTTACCTAAGCAGTGATTACTACATGTACGCCAATCCAGACATACTATGATTCTGGTCATACCAAACAAAAGATAAACTTTTGCCAAATACTGAGTATTGTCCATGATAAAGGGGTTCAATTTTATGCTATATGCAAACAAGTATATAATGTCAGTATGGAAATATTAATAAGCATACTACAGAAACAAGTGATCAGTTAGGGTCAGTGTGGATGGCTTGTATCTAGCTGTCCTCCAAAGCCTCATGTGGTCACAGGTGGGGAGTTTTGTAGGTGACTGAATGCTGGGAATAAGTGTATGATGCTGAGAATAAGGGTGTGTAATTGCTAAATTAGTCCACTGAGAGTTTGGCACAGTTACCGCTGTGTATAGCTGGAAGGCACATCCAGGGGTTGGTGACATCATCCACAGTGTTGTAGCTTGGAAGGGATAAGGGAGAGGCAGCTGCTGCAGTTGCTTTGCTTCATTTGATGCCTTCTGCCTACCCTGCTTTGCCATGAGCAGTTTCTCCTCTGTCATACCCCTCTGCCGTGCCACCCAGCCTGAGAGCCAGTTGACTATAGACTGAAAACTCTACAAAATGTAAGCTGCGACAGATCTTTCCTCCTTTGACTATGGGTGTCAGGTATTTTGTCTCAGCAATGAGAAAAGTAAATTAAATGGAGATAAAAGAAATGCAACAAGTGACTCAGAAGTTGGAGTTATCAGACACACAATTCTAAATTACTATGATTCAAATGTCAAAAGTTAGATAAAATGAGAGATTTTAACATGGCAAATAAAGTCAACATCAAAGTTTCAGTTGGAAATTATGAATTCAAACATGAAATATCCACCAGTGGGTTACAGATAGCAGAAGAGAGGAATGTGAAATATGCACAGAATATATTTGTATTAAAACAGGTGAGAAAGTTTTAGATATAAAAAAATAAAACCCATCTGGAAGGCAGACTCACTCTATAAATGGAACCACAAAAGAGAAAAGAGATTATTAGCTAGTATCACTCTGTAACAAATTATAAAATTCTTTATAGCTTAATAATGTAATTATGTATTATTTAACAGTTTCTCTTGGTCTGGATTCTGAGCAGAAATTAAATGATTGTTTTTATTTTAAGGTCTCTGATTTATTTTCAGTCATACTGACAGTACATTCATAGTCATAGCTAAAAACTTAACTGGAGAGGGCTTTATATCCACATTCATTTGCATGATTATTGGTAAGATTTCATTCCTCACAGCTTTTTGAACTAAAAGATAAAGGTTTTTCTAAGTATTAGCTTGAGGAATTGTTCAATTTCCTATTACTGAGGTCCCTCCGTAAAAGCACTCATGCCATAACGTTTGACTTCTTTAATAAACAAGTGAGGAGAGAAAGAGGTAGAGGGAGAGGCGACAGAAGAGATTTTACAAGAGTGCATGCACACAAGACAGAATAAGTGTGTGAGTGCCCAGCACCAAAGCTGTTGTGCATTTCCAGTTTAATCTGTAAAATTACTCGTCATTATCATTTCTGTATTCTAGTCATTAGAAAAAGTCAAAAGTCCCCAAAATGAGACAATTCTTCACCAAGAAAAAGGCACTCATGAGAGTCCTCTTTGAGCATGTCCAACAGAGAGTGAAACATTAGTATTTAAAGAGATATCACTGTGGGTGTAAGAACACGACTCACAGATCTTAAAAATCAGAAAGTGTAACTAGTTTAAAATTTCTATGAAATAAATCACCTTGTTGGCGCCAAGGCCACAGTTCCTGTAGGCTGTTCCTGATTACAGCATCCAGGGTGAATACTAAAGTTATTATTTCTAGAGAACAAAAGTTATATCTGGGTAATCATGATTCATAAAGGACCAAAAAATCTTGCTGCACATTCCTTACTGTTTCCCCGCATAGACTAAGATGCTTCTACTCAACCTTACTTCCTTTTCCTCTTTACTCAGTGTCAGACCTGAAATACATGCAGACAGTTAGTTATTCCCACTTTTGGAGCATTACAATTTTCTCTCACAGATATTGCCTTTAACAAAATTTTACACATAATTCTGTGTGAATGCCTGTGTGTTCACATAGGCACTAACAATGATTTTGCTAAAAGTGAAGAAATACATAAAGTCATAATCAAAAATATTTAATAAAGAAAATTTCTGAAAATTAACACACACAAGCGTGTACATACACACATTTAAAATAATCAGGCTAGGGGGTTGAAGAACCCCTGCTTTACCTGCTTTACAATAAGAAATAAAAATTAAAAAAAAACAGAAATAAAAAGTAGTGGTGACTTTTCAGGAGAAACTATGTAAGCTAGCTGGCAATTGAATGACTAATGCCAATTACTAAAGAAAAATGGCAAGTTACTTCGTCATAACAAACTAAAAGTGTTTTTCCATAACTATAGTAAGAGATAACCATTTTCACATAAATAAAAGTATGCCTCTGTCATAAATGATATTATTAACAAACAAGTAAAGAAAAATTATTTGTACTGGCAGAACAAATATAATCCAAATTGGAAACAGTAATCCCTGGAGCAATAAACAACACTTTAAAAAGACATGTATGTGCTTAAGTATAAGTTAATAGTAACTTCTTAATACAGTATGTATTATTGTGTATTTAAAATATATGAACAAAATAGGATAGGATAGTAAATGGTAGAAAAGTATAATACTGTAAAATTAAAGGGAGTCAAAAGGTACTACTTACCGGTTGATGCTAATAGTTCAAAACTGATGGAAGTAGTAAATTTTATATGCCGTTAAAAGACAGTAGGAATTTTAATACTCTAATCATGATAAAATACAACAACTGTTATAATGCATCTCTTATGTTGTTTGCAAAGCTACTATGATAAAAAAAAATCACACAGTATCTGAGACTTTAGTAGAATACTACCTATTCTGAATTAAAAAACACAGAAGAAATTGTTGAAATGAGACAAGAAGAACGACACCATATTTCTTGAAAATTCTAAGAGAAATGTACAAGGGCACAATGTAATAATTGAGAAGGAATTGGCCAGGATATAAGTATTAGAGTTCTTAACGTCAGTTAATTTCAAGAAATTTTTAAGGTTGTCAACATTCTATTTACTCTCAAGTAGATTCTTTTTCTTCCTTACCAATCGTACCATTTCTTTAGCACTTACATTTAATACAAAAATAGCCTTTTAGTTTTGTGTGCCTAATCCCTACTTCTTTTTTTAGGGTAGTGTTGGAAGAATTTGCTAATGCAATTTCAGTCGTAAAGGCAAGAGATTTCATTACAATAAATGACAGGAGGCGTTTTAGCCTAATGTTAACCTTCATAGCAAAAAAAAAAAAAATCTAATTTGGTCCAGATTGCCCGCCACAATTTTCTGATTGTCTCCTTCCTGATTAATAAGAATCAAAATATCTTGTTCATTGTATTCAAATTATTATACTCATGTCTCAGTAGCTATATTACCTGTGTTACACAATTGGGTTTCTTCAATAAAACAGTAACAATCCAGTCATTATGTAGATGGTAAACGTGATCTGATTGCCTTAATAGATACCTACAGTGGGATCTTCATTTCTTACCTTAATATATTCTCTTTCTTGTAAACAATCATGAACAAAAACAATTCATAGAATCATTTTTGATTCATTCATTCATTCTTTCATTGTAAATGTGTCAAAGATAAAATGTCTATCTTTCTAAAAATTAAATTAATTTCAAGAGATGAAATAACTAATTTGTACTTAGAGCACCTAAAATAGAGTTAAACAATGTTACTAGATTAAAAAAGACCAGAGAACCTGAAAGTTTCAAATTTTCCCTTTGAAAGGCAAATAGCCTTTCCAGAAACTATATTGAACTAATCTTTTCCACATTTTCCCATTTTCTAAAGAGATCTGCCACTGCTAGTAAAAATGTGCACATTATACAGAACTGTGGTTTTTGATGGGCTTTTCATTGCTAAGGGAAGAGTGACATCCTAGTTTCATAGTACCTGGCTTTATTCACAGGATAAACTGTCATTTCATTCATATCAGTCAAAGAACTACTTTAGTTTCTCTGTACAGCAAAACTCTGCTTTCTCATAATTTGAAAACTAAAATGTTGCTGACAACAAAAGGCCTTTGACAACTTTATTGTCTGTCATAAATCAATCTGGCAAGATCAAATGACAAAATACGAAATGTCAAACCTATACTTCTGTCTGTTAAAATGATAGTATTTGCTATACATTTTATGCTCATATTTACTTTTTGTAACTACCAACAAGCAATACTCTAGATACTTGAGAAACTTATATTGTGCAAACTTGAACAACTTACATTGTGCAAATAAGACAAGGGAATACAAGTTAAAATATACATTTTTAAGAACTAAGTATTTTTAAAATAATACCAATACGTAAATAATCATACTAAGCAATAACCTAAGTACTACAAAGCATATTTAGACCTTGAATAAGGATGACTTATGTGAAATTTCCATGTTCAAAATTAAAATATATGCAAACATTTCAAATGATTTATCATAATTATCAGGGTAATCTCATTAGGACACAGGGTTTTCCTGTGTCATATATTGGAGGCATATTTCATGAAATCTAATAAACAGTTTTTGAAATTACAGAAGTTGAATAAAGGATAGTGATTAATAATGTTTCTTAAAGGACTCTGACAGAGAGGAGTTATTCATACTCCAGAAGAAATGCTGAAGAAAACAGAAAACTAAATGGATGAGTTTCAGGTAGTAATATAAGCAAATTAAGGAAATGTGAATGAAAATATAAGGTTTCTGACTCATATTGAACTAAACAAATTGTCAAGTTCATGTCTAATCTCCAGCCTCAATTGTGTTATTTTCACTGAAGAAGAATCAGAGCCTCTTTAATTTTAAGGTCTTAAATTTGGTGACAATGCATTGTTTTATTTACAGAAAATTTCCTGTGTTATTTTTTTCCTAAGCTCTTGTCACCTTTGAAAACAATAGCTGATTATTCTTTGCATATTTAATGTCTATTATAATGTCTACACAGTAAGGACAAGAAAGACAAAGATTGTGCTTTGTTCACTATTATTTTCCCATCAAGTAGTATATTTTGGATGCATTCAGCCCTGAAGTCATTTGGAATGGACGAATGAGTGAATTGATTAACTCAATGATAAGTAAGAAAAGAACATTAATGGGGGAGAATAACATAAAAGGTGATGGCAAAAATAAATCACATAACCATAAGCAATCACACTAACTATAAATAGAAATTAAATCAACAGCTTACATGCAGAGATCATCAAGATGAACTAAAACAAATACACACAATTGAACAGTATATAGTATGCAATTTATATGAGCTAAATATGGGTATGAAAAGATTGACTGTGGACCAATAAGTAATTGTGTAATATACAAACACTAGGGAAATGGAATACTATAACTATTTTAACATTGAACCAGTAAATTAGTATCATTATTATTGTTTTTCATACCAGGAATCAAACTCAGGCATTGTACCACTTAGCTATATTCTCTGCCCCAAATCAGTAAATTAAAAGGCTAAAAACTTTATTAGAAATAAAAGCTGTTACAGTCTAATGATAAAAGAGTCAATTTACTAGATGGTAAAAGAATTCTAAATTGAATAAATCTAATAATATAGCCTCAAAAGATAAAGTATATAAAACTTAACCAATTTACAATCATACTAAGAGATTTTAACACACTTCTAGTTTTAATTCACTTATCAAACGGAACAAAAATAGAAACAAAATATCTAATAAGGACAAGTAAGATTTCAGCAACCTGTTTAATCATCCTAAATATGAATGGCATATAATTATATGGTCATCAAAGTTATACAATAGATACTCAACTCAAACATACTTGGAATCTATAGTTTAAAAAATATATACATTCTAAGCCATGGAATACATTTCACCTCCTTTATAATCACTTAATAATTATAATTAATAATAACACAGCAACAACTATCACATTATTAACATTCTATAATGAGATAAAATCAAGTTTGGAGGAAATAATTCTTCGAATACATTTGGAAAATTCAGTGTTTAATATTAAATGTATCATGGGTGATGTGAGTAATCAAAACAATTATAAAATAATTAGAAGTGAACAATAGTGTAAAAATTATAGGAGGAAGTCAAATAGAAATCATTAAAAAAAACCAGAAGCTTAATGTTTTCATTAAAAAGAAAGCTGTAAAACAATAAGCATTTTCCTAAATGGAGAAATTACAAAACAAGCAAAAGAATACATTCAAAACTAAATAAAACAATTATAAAGAAATTAATGAAAGATAGAATACACGATCAACTAAAGTAAAAGCTGACACTTTATAAAGACTAATAAAATAAACACACTTCTGACAAAGCTAATAAAACAAATAAGCAATGGGTACAATAAATAATATTTAGATATTTATTTTAGGGAAAATAAATAATATAGCATAAAATCAAAGCAGACTATTTTAGAAAAAAAATTGTAAAAAGTTTTCTATAATAATTTAGCTTACAAAAAATGGATAAAGAAACATAATGCATCATAAGACTTTTAACTATTAAAAGACATTTCACTAGCAATTCAAAAACACACTCAGAAAAATCCATCTCTGCCCAAGTAACTATTTCTAACAACACTGAGGGCCAGTTAGCAATTGAAACAGCAGTCTTTTGAGGAAATGATAAACACAGTGTACTCAACGGCTGTCACATATCAAGTAAATGACTTAAAAACAGCATACAGAAGAGTGGTTTGATAAAGGATAAATTAGACCAAGCATAATTTTTAGGTATAGAATAGACCCTCAAACAGTTAGAAAAACCAATCCACCAGCATAGCATTATTTATGACCAAATTTTATATTTTTCAGATATGTTTCAAGTAATACGGAATCAAATCATGTACTGTTTAGATTAGTCTATTAAGTGACATAACAAAAACATAAATATTAAAATTATTTGGGAAGAATTTAATAGCAATATGTAATTTAAGAACTAAGGAACATTGTGCCAAGGAAAAATTCTGAATCTCATAAAAATTTATTTACTAAAATATCTACATCACAACTTCAAATATCATTTCCAACATAATCTACTATACATGGTACTAGAAATCTTACTAATGTAAAAATAAGTAAATAAAAAAGGTTTATTATAAAATTACAATGGAAGATGCAAAATTGATCTTCACTAATACTCAGATTGCACAAACTGAACTTAAAAAAATTAGCAGACAAAAGAGAAGGATTTAATAAGAGTTCAATGAGGTTGTTAAATCAGATCGATATGTAGAAATTAAATACTTTATTATACACTAGTCATAGTCAAAATAAAATAAAAATGAGTTGCAATGGTAACCAATACTTTAAGGCACTTTTGATTAAAGCTGCCAAAATCCACCCACTTATGGAGAAAATAATAAGATGTCTGTAAAAGTCATCTTTTTTTAATTTAAAAAAGAGAAAATCAGAAAAGAACAAAAAGCAAAAGGCATAAACAACAACAACAAACTCAAGGCAATGTCAATATAGGTTTTCTCAACAGAATGAAAGAAATTTAACAATGGTTGTTATATTACATATTTTTCTTTTCTTTTTCTTTTTCAAAGAAATGAAAGAAAATTAAAAAGAATAGAAAAGCAGAAAAGGGTAGGACAATACCGAGTTCAAGGCATTCAAAGGAACAACAACAAAAAAAATTATCATCGTAGAATCACTAGTTGATACATTACTCATTGTCATCTCAAAAGATAGTTGCCAAATATACAAAATCAAAGCATAAATAGTGACTAGACACCCAAACAAAAAAGAAATCTTAAATTAATGAAAAGGAACATACAGTCCACAGATTGGGAATCCAGTGAAATACATGAATTATTCTTAAATTTTTGTATAAACTCATTGAAATTCCAGCCAAATTTGTTAAATGCAACACATTATTATTTAGAGGAACAAAAAGCCAATAATAAAGAAGCCACCTCAGAAAATTAAGGAAAAAGGATTTGCCCTATGGATATTAAAGTAATTGAAATGCTATACTAATTAAGATACTGAGGGATGGAAACAGCCACAGAGTCAGGAGTAGATAGAGCTGAATTAACGGCGGCTGCCTACTTCTCTAGAAAGATTGAGCAGCCTGGGTCTTCCTGTGATGGGGGAAGTGTCCTATGTCTGTGCTATTCAATAAAGTAGTGACTTAGTGACACGGCTATCGAGCACCTGTGCTGTTGCCAGTGTGACTAAGATACTGAATGTTTTATTTGACTTAATCCTAATTAAATTGAAGTGCAAATAGCTGCTGTGACCACTGGAGTCCAGTGTTGGAAAGTTCTTCTCTAAAAGGATGCACCTAAGGAAATTTAGTACACAGCAGAGGTGCCCCAGATAAATAGGATAGATTAACCCTATAGGAAAGACATAGATACTCATGTAACAGCAAACATAGTGCAAAACTCCAAGTAGATTAAATTTTTTAAATATCAAAAACCTTGATTGTTCTTATAAGAAATGGTGACAGTTCACCACTACTTTTCAGAGTATAAAATTCTTTCTAAAATAAGACATTAAAAGACAAACCATAAATAAATTTTAAGTCCTGTATGTATCAAAAGTAACCATAGCAAAAAAATGTACTATTTAGATTGTATTTACAATGTCTATAAATAAATTTTTTGTGTCTCAAATAAAGAATCCTAAAAATTCACTGAAAATGCAAAGAAACTACAAAATATTAAGAGAATATTAACAAAGACAATTTACAGACATATGCATAATATACAAATATATATATGAAAAGATGTAAAAACTTACTAGTTCTCAGACATACAAAATAAATCAAATTAGGATTTCTTATTCTTATAAAGACAATATTAAAAATAATCAATGATCCCCAAGAACTGGCAATACCTATTGCAATAGGATTAAGATTAACAGGAAGTTTCACTCACTATTTGTAGTAAACTAAATTCTTATAGAACCAATTTGGAAAGAAATATAGCAAAATCTACATAAGTTGAAGATGCATGAAATTTGCTGCCTAGAAATTCTACCTCAAATAAACTAAAGAAACATTTTTTATACGTATGGAAGATATAAGCATTACCTATAATAGTGAAGAAGTAAAAATGTCTGCCACAGAAAAACTTAAAACTAGCCTCTTTTTCCCCGGAGCCTTGCCAAGATTTGTCATCAGTTGATTTCTTGATGGCAGCTATTCTTTCTGGAGTTAGATGATATGTCAATGTTGTTTTAATTTGCATTTCTCGTATGACCAGTGATGTCAAACAGTTTTTCATGTATTTATTTGCCATTTGTATATCTTCATCTGAGAACTGTGTGTTCATCACCAATGACCATTTTTGGAGACGGTCTTTGAATTTGAGGGGCTATAGTCTCATTGTTTGAATGTGTACTTTGTATGTTTTAATTTTGTAACTTGAACAACCATTTCCAAGATGACAGTATGTAATTTATCAAGTAATGATTTCTTAGTGTTTTTTTGTTCTTCTCTATTTTTCCTTGGAATTCTGTATTGTTGCTACCCTTTTTTCTGTTTTGTTTGGTTTGGTTTTTTCTCTTTAAATAAAGTTTAAAAAAAAACTAGCCTCACAGTAGTACATTATTCAGCTGTAATGAATTAGAGTGTCATACATTATCATGGATTATCCAATGAAAGAATTATTGCTTCCTGTGTTATTATTGATATAGCCTACAATTATAATAATAACAGAGCCCCAAAGAAGAAGAATTGCTGTATGATTTCATTTTAAGCATTTAATTTTTTTGGTTACTGTATATGTGTAATATTATCTAGCAAATACATCAAAAGTATAATGTGTTTTGGAAAAATGCACACAGATTTCAAAGATAGAAGTGATTTCCCAGAAGGCAGTATAATGCAGTTAGGTAAACCCACAAACACACATACAAAGGAACAATAGGATTCTGAAGATGCAATAAGGACATAATACTTGAAATTTCATCTTTTCTTTGAGTGTATTGTACTAATCATCCTTCCGTTGCAGGTGAGGTATTCCAAGGCATATAATAGGAAAAACAGGATGCCATTCATCTCTATGGTATTTTTATCTGAATAGACAAGAGACCCTTGGAAGGTGGGAGGAAAGAAAGAAGAGAGGAGGGGAAAGAAGGAAAGAGAGGGGGGAGGGAAGGAAATGAGGGAGAGAGGAGAAGGGAAGTGGAAGAAATGAGGGAGGGAAAAGGCAGTCAGAAAAGCCATCAGTCAGAAAAGCAGCAAGGAAAGAAAGAATGAAAACAGAGACAGAAGCCAGGAGAGAAAACACATCTTTCACAAGCTCTACTTTTTATCATATTATTGGGAATTTTTTTCAGTTTCAGACTTGCCTATTTAATACTGCTTATTAACTTACAAGGTTATAGCTTTAGGCTTATAAATATCTGATCTCGTTCTCATTTTAATTTACTATCTGAGCAAAAATCTCCATTTTTTAACATAAAGTTTGACATGAAGTTTCTATCAAATATTACTGAGTGCATTTACGAGCCCGAGAGGTAAAAGCCAAAGTCTCATTTGGTGAATGGAAAACCTACTACAGATAAGGGGTCTTTAAACATCTCTCTCTATCCTTTTCAGTGGAGAAAAAAAAAACCATGCTTCCAATTGCTGCGTTACATTCTAATTTCAGCATTACATGGCCGTCCAGAAGCATTTCACAGGTGTTTGCTGGAACTCATTAGACTACTTGGAACTCCTTCATGCTCCCTAAAAGGCAATTAAAATGTGTCTGCAAATTACCTCATGTGGGCCAAAGCACAGCTGCCTCTTCCCCCAGTTCCCACACAGTGTTTCCAAACACCAGAAACTGCTTGGAAACCATCAGTTTGCAAAGGCAGAAAAGGGCCTTTGGGTGGCTTCCTTTCCTCTCTTCCCCACATAGGCTGATTCCCTTGGGGTCTGCTGCCAACACATCAAACAAGGCTGCTAAATGATAGAAGTGGCTGATTACAAAGCGAGTTTAAGGGTCTGGGGAAACAATGAAGACTTAATAATCCAATGAATTGGTAGGTTCTGCTGTGAAACCTTTTCTTTGACAGCAAGGGCCACCTAGAACTGTACAAGTGGTGCGCTGGCTTGTGAGGCTACAACTCTGGCCTTCACACACCGATCACCTCATAATGTCACTGTACTATCTGCTTATATCTGCAAGCGACAAGCTTATCGTGAGCTTGGGCTACTAAGATGTATTTTGCATATGTAACATACTATTAAGGAAAAGGTCTTCCTGTATTCCTGGAAAGTTTTGCTGTTGAAAGTATATAAAGAACTCTAATTGAGAAGGAGTGTGCATCTTTTATGGCGATCCTTCGCATCAGCTAATCTATTCCACCCTCTGCGCCCAGGCAACACTGAAACCTAGAAATGACATAGACAATAAAAGGTCAGGCAGACCTAATAACAGTGATTCACGTGAGCTGATTCTAAATCACAAGGACTAACTCAAACGAGATTCCAGGGTAAGACTAAGTTTCTAATAACCTTAATTTCAAAGTTATTAGAATCATTATACCTGAACTTGAAGTACATCAGCTGATTTCACTTTATGGCCTAGGTTTTTTCATTGAAGTTAAATAATAATGTATTATTAAATCTTATGAGAGGGAAAACAAATGTTAAACAATATGATGATTTGTATTTTTATAAAATCTTGTCTTATAAAACAAGCATGTATAACTATGGTATTTAAATTTTGAATTTTATGAAAAAAATCTGTATTTTCAATATTTAAAAAAATTCTCCAAGCAGAAGTCAAGATAAAACCCAATACTTACGCAGTGATAAGATTTGTATGTTCAAATATTGAACTGTTCAGTATAAACTGAAAAGGAAGAGATACCGTTAAATGTATTTTTTTAAATGAGTAAGAATATGGGAGAAATTTAATGTTTTCTAGATAGAATGCAAGACAAGGGTTCCCCATAACTTCCTGGAATGCTGTTAGGAATAAATAAATGATAACTACAAGCTATTTGATAATTACAAACTGCTAAACAATACAAGTTGACTATCAATAAAAAATATATGGATGATTGTTGGAAAAGGAAGAATGACATAGCACCAATGGCCTTAATATATAAATTAGTGGTAATCTTACCTACTTCTGACAATTAAGGAAATAAACACAATTTTAAAGCTAATATATTGGCACTTGGAACACCTAAATCTGCAGCATGAAAGTCTAAATTGTGGAGATGGTCCAAAAGCAGCTTATTAAAGCCTAAGGCTTAACAGTTAGCAAAGTGTAGTGGATCATGATAAACTCAATTTGTTTGGACTTTGTCATCTAAAAATTGTAATCTGGTCAAAAGTTATCATATCAACACTCAATAATTTTTTTATTTTGTTCTTTGATTCAATCATCCATCTTCATGAAGTCTTTTCTGATGACAGTTAACTTCCAGTGATTTCTCTGGACTGGGATAATTATATGCTGGATATTTTTTGCTTTTCTTCCTTTACAGCACTCATCAATACTTGGCATTATGTTTGCTTTTATATGTGCATTTTTTGTTCATTGTGTTTGTTTCTCTGTTTTTTGCACTAAAAACACCAACTTCTAGATGCCTGAAAATTGAAATATTTTCTCCCTGTATCCTCAGCTGCGGCTCTACAAGACCCTGAATTGTTTGCTGTTTCCATGAGGAAAACATGATATTCCCTAAAATTTTCCCAAGCTGTTATTCACAGCAATTTCTATAGTTATTAAATTAAAGGTTAAGTCCTTATCCTTTGGCAAGTCCAGAAATTCAATCTTCTGTATTGGGATATGGTTGGAATCAAAAACAAATTATTCATTTTAGCTACAATACTATGATATCTGTGGATAAGTGAACATCTTAAAGGTTTGTAATTATAGGAGGCACCAAATCAAACAATTAAGCATGAGCTTGGATGTGTAAGTCTAAGGGTGAGACGGGGCTCTAGATAGAATTTTGATGGTATCAACATATAGGTAATCTTTAGCATCACTACTGACTTCTAGGCTCTAAATACTTTATATTTGCATAGATAATTTTAATTAATCTCTTGTCACACTGTCTTGTGTACCGTACACTGCATTTTATGTATGCCAAGTTTACCTGCACATAGATATCTACCTTCCAACACTGTCCCTTCACTTCTCTCTTTTTACCTCCTTCTTTACCTCCCATCTTTTACCACACAACCATGAATTTCTCCTCCCACCTCCTTTTTTTACAATGGCACATTTTTCTTTCTTCTTTTGTACTTTTTAGTCTTCTCTCTACGTTATTCACTCTGTAGCAACAAAATTTCATAAGCTTAACAGACTTTACTCTGCTGTTTTTCTGGAAATAATTGGAATTTTTAAAAAGTTGTGGAATGACTAACTTTAAAAATTTAACTATTTCTGAAACCAGGATAATAATAGTAATTTAGGCTTGCAAAAAGAATTGAATAAATGTCAGTAAAGCACCTGGAACACAGGTTTTCAATAAATGACAAATATAATTATTCCCATCAAGTACTAATTGATTTATACTTTTTCAGATCATTTGGATAAAGGCTGTAATTGTAGCCAAAATTTCAGGTAAAGTGTTTTGCTCAAGCCTCATCTGAAATCTGCCACAGAAGCATAAAATAATCATTGTGTTTTAAGTATACAGAAAAACCTCCCTTTTGAGCTTTTCCTTTTAACTCATGTTTTGTAAAATATATTCATCATTTTGAAATATTGATTAATTGCCCTGATTCCTTAACTTCCTAATTTAGTGTTTTGAAAAATGGTTTCCATTTTTGGCATTTATTTTGCAATATTTTATCTTCAAACTGAACTTTACTTAGGTAGTCATCAGAAGTTTTATGTGATGGAGTTAGCAAGTAAAGTCAATATTTGGCAATACTAGTATGCACAACTTATAAATACACTCGCCAGCATCATTTCAGCAATCTATAATGAAAGATGGATGGCGCCAAACTCTACTGTTCTATTATAGTCATACAAGACTGGTGGGCCTTAGTAGAGAAAATATACACATTTAATGCTTTAAACCTAGGCTGAAGTAAATATACCCAATAAAACTCACTGATGTTATTCAGCATCCATCAAAGACCTACACAAATGAAGAACTGAAAGTAATTCCTATCCTCTCCTATTTTCTCTAAATGAGATTTAACATTAATCTTTTGTCACGTAAAGCACTATTATATGACAACATATGTAAACATAATTGGGTATCACCAACATTGCTCTCTTGAGCTCTAAAACCAAAACCTAATAAAACCCATTCCTCATTCAGAATGTCAGCAGCATTTTTTGATACCTAAACTTAGAATGGAATCACTTGTTGGGCCTGGTGGGGCACAACTATAATCCTAGCACTCAAGAGCTGAGGTAGGAGGATTGCCACGAGTTTCAGCCCAGGCTGGACTACATAGTGAGTTCAAGACCAGCCTGGACTACCCAGAGAGAACCTTTCTCCAAACACTAAAAAGATTTAAAAAACAAAAAGAATGTGATTACCTAAACCACACTACTTTGTTATTAAATACAAATATCATGTAAGTTGTAGAGTATGGATGTGTGGTCACTCATCTTCCTTTGCCTCATTTATTTTGGTGGAGACTTGAAAGCCTGACACCACCTCCAAAATGTAAGGCATGTGTAATAATTCATAAAATTGTGTTACAAGATTTCAGATTGTGAAACACGGTATTGTACTCAGATCCCTGTGGGACATTTTAAATTACCTGGGAAATACTGAAATGTACATGTACATTTTGGGCACAAATCTTTGCAGTTGGCTATCTCAAAAGAACTTCTAAAAATCTCAGCCTGTCATAGTGATTGACACAAATGGAAAAACAACCGTTTCTTAGTGTTAGAGTTGGGATCCAGACTGTCCCCCTAGATTCTCGTGCACCCTGAGGCAGGGCTTCTGGGGGGTGAGAGGACCCTGGGAGCACTGCATTCCAGCATGGGTGCATCCATTGCTGAGTTCTACCTTAGAGTGTGCTACAGGGAGTCAGAGCCTTGTCACAGAGGTGGGTTGCTAGACACCTGACCTGAAGGACATATTACTCTTTCTGGCTCCTTTTTCTTTTTCCTGGCCACTATGCAGCAAACAGTTTTCCTCCACCCAGGACTTCACTCCATGCCATTTCTGCCTTGGAGCTGACCTATCATGGACTAGAAATGTGAAAAAAAATCAACCAATTATGCTTTAAATTGTGGGTGTTCAGTATCATGTCGCAGCTATGAGAAAGTTATTATAACAATTACTAAGCTAGTTGCCTATGTTCAACATGATCCCAGTGGGATCGTATTGAACGAATCCATTGAGAGACCTATGACTTTCCCTATCTTGAAACCCAAAATCTAAGGCCAATGGTTCAAGTGACTAAATGGGCATAAATATCACTTTAGAAGGGCTTAAAATATGTTGTTTCAAGACCTAATTCAGGCCTGCAAAATCATGACCTCAGAAGTTGGAGTCTAGGAAAGAGACATTTAAAACAATTGAACATTAGCAGCAATTTCCCATGTGAAATGCAAATTATAACTACTATAGAATACTTACATATCTACCAGGATAGCCAAAATGAAAACAATAAAAAATGACTAGTATTCACAAGGAAAGAGCAAATAGAACACTTACAAAGTGCTAGAGAGAAATCCGGTGCAAACACTTTGATAAACTAACCACCTGCTGATTCCATGAACGTCATTGTCTGAGTTATTTTTCTCTCATTGCTGAGACAAAGTACTCAACTCCTCAAGTTAAAAGGGGAGAGATCTATTTAGCACACAGTATGAGGAAGTTTCTGTCCATAATTTGTTGGTTCCAGAGCAGGGCGGCACGTGGCAGGAGTGCAACGGTTCACTGTGGAAGAGGACAGCAAAAGCAGCAAGCAAGGGGAGAGAGCCAAGACTACTGCTCTCCTTTCTACTGCACACCGGCTATCCACCCTCAGGTGAATGTAGCAGTCTCATTCTTAATGCTAGCCAGTACTATGCTAAACCAGTCGGTGGAGTGATTTAATAATCACACACCCTTAACCCTAGCATCACATACTCTAAATTCAGCCACCTCTGAAAAAGTCCCATGATTGCATGAGGCTTTTGGAGTACATTTAGACACAAACCATAACAATCCGGCAATCTAGGAATTCTGTCCCTGTATATACACTGGCTGAAAGGCATGTGTTTACCTAAGACAATGTTAATAGTAACATTATCTGTAATAGGCTGAAATGGGAAGCTACTAAAATGTCCAAGCATGCTCACTCACGGGGAAATAAATTGTGGCATCATTAGCCTAAGAGATACCATTCTTTGATAACTGAAGAGCTATTATATCAACAACATGGATGAATCCAACATAATGTCAAGTGAAATAAGCCAATTATGTAACAGTTCATTCTATTTAGTTAAATTTATATGATGTCAAAGTACAAAACAATATATGATGTCAAGAGAGTGAAGCGGAGAAGGTAAGGAAAGGAAGGGACACACTCATGCTTCCTGGGAGCTAGGAATACTTTGATCCTAGATCCCAATGCTGTTTGTGCCCATGTGTTAGATTTATAAAAGTTCTTCAAGCTGTATAGTTTGTGTACTTTTCTACATTCATGTTTGGCTTGAGAAAGGAGCTCAGAAAGGAAAAATAAATTCCTGTTTGATTCTGCTGATGAACTAACCAACTGTATTTTTTTTCCATGTTTGACTTGACTGTCCCAGCCCATGTGTTATTTACAAGTGCAAAACTTCTCAGGATAGAGGTTTTTAGGGTTTTTTTTTTCAAGATCTAAGAGTAGGACAATGGGTCACTGTTGAAAAAATCTGCATTTTAAAATTTTGCAAAGATTCAGTTTCAGAACCTGGATTTGAGAATAATATCATCATCCAATTTTTGCAAACTTCCTTGTGAATAATAGATTTGAGCTGTGTTCCAAGATCTGTTTAGTTACAAGTACTTCAGACATTTCTGATGCAGGTAATCTAGATATATGTTACACTTTCAAAAAAATTTCTCTACACTTTACTTGTGTAAGGAAATGAACCTTCCATATGGACAGTCTAGACACTGTGGTCCAAGACAAGACAAACTTGAACAGTGAAAGGCTTCTCACTTCTGAAATCCTTACATTGCAAATGACTGCCTCTGTGTAACTGTGAACCTGGGTCTTTCTTTAGTGTCTAATAGTAATGTGTGTATTCATACACCTAAAATCCTGCGATAATGCTGGTAAGATTCTAATACATTAGATAGGATCAGTTTAGATAAACTGCCATTTTATTAACAATGCAAAGGTTAATATTCACTGCAAGTTTCTTAAGTGCGAAGCCCTCTTTGTAAGTGCATGGGCTCTACCCCCAAGAATGCACCAGGGAACTGTTTTAGATGATTTTCTCTGCGTTTTAAATGTTTACCCGCTGAGTCCTGGATAGTCTTGACCTAACAGTCAGTCTTCTGTTATCTTCCTGTGTGGTCACACCTTGGTTCTACACTTGTTATCTTTTTGCCACTGAGACTTATTAAGGAAATTCAAGAAAGAAGGTTTATAGTTAATGTTAAATTTAGCCACATTAAGAAAATGATGTTGTGGACATTTATCTAAATACTCAACCTTACAGTTGTTTACACACACACACACACACACACACACATACACACACACACAGAGATATCCTTATGCTTAACTGTTCCCTCCTTTGGTAGATTTGCGCAATTATTTATCTTTTATCACATATATAATTACATTATGAAAAATTTCAGGTAGTTTACAAAAATTTCCATAAAGAAAAAGACAGTTGATAAGCATGGAAGTCTACAGTGACCTAGTCATCTTCAAAAAGGCAGTTCTTGTGTGTGTGTGTGTTTGTGTGTGTGTGTTTGTGTGTTCAGGGGATCAAACTCCCAACCTCGCATTTGCCAAGCAGGCACTTCCGCCACTGAGCTAAACCCCTGACCCTCACAAAGGCAGTTCTACTGGGTCACAAAACTTTTCTTGATCCCTCTCTAGTCTTTCCCTTTCTCCTTTATTTCTCTCTTGTTCTCTTCTATTTCCCTTCCCATCCTTTCTTTGATTCTTCTCTTTCCATCTTCTTTCTTCCCTCTCTGATTTCATAAAAATTGGTACCTAGTAACTATAGAAATTTTATCAAACAAAGCCACAGGGAAAAATAGTAATATAACCTACCATAAAGAATTGATACGAACATTGTTTCTTGGTATTTTCTAATCCTTTACATACATACACATACATAAACATGCACACACACACAGAGAAAACCCATAGTTCTACTTATAAATATATGTACTTTTTAAAAAAGTGATATGCTACATATACTATTCTGTGACTCAGTTGTCCACATCATTCAAAAATGAATCACCTATGAGCTCAACTTAAAACAGAAACATTCCTACTTCAGTTCAAATTTCCTTCTGCCATTGCTCCACATGAAACCATTACCCAATGTGTTATATGAATATTTTAAAACTTTCAGAGAGAAGTGAGGGCAAGAAAGAAGAAAAAGATGAGAAACAGAAAGAGAGAAGAAAGAAAGGAGGGAGAGAAGAAAGAAATAAAACATGCGTTTTTCAGATATTACTACCTTTTAGCAACCTTCAAAACAGCTCGTTTGGCCAGGGATTTAGCTGAGCAGACATAATCACCTGCCTTACAAGCAAAAGATCATGAGTTCAAACCCTGGTACAAAAAAAAAAACCCTCCTTTGACTAAATTCTATTTTTAAACAATCCTTACTTTGTGCACCAAAGTTTTGAAATTATACTTTTCCCGTAACATATCAATCTCTAAAGAGAATTAAGTAAGAAAGGAAACTTTCGTTTTCTCCACAAATACAGCAAAAAAATAAAAAGATATAAAGCAGTTGAGTCTAAAAATTCGAAGGAAAATATAGATGTAACAAAGCAATGCTTCTGTATTTTGAAGCTAAAAATCCTGGATATTAAGAGTACATTTGTTATTCTATCTGTATTCTACTTCGCATAAGCAGAAGATCATCTGACAGTCAACATATATTCAAAGTTGGGGGAAAAAGTTATTTGAAAATGAGCGTTCACAATTTTTTAACTTTCATAATAAACATTCAATAGAGTTGACAATTTTTTACAAGCATCCTTATTCAATCATTGGTTTACTAACAACTGACTCCATTGGTCACATTTCTCCTAGCTAGACACAAACATTTTAATATCAATATGATGTATGGATGTTTTAAAGTTTAAAACAATATGCCGATAAGTTGTATCTTTTGAAGTAGAATAAAAGTTCAAAACAAATTAATTTCAAATATATCTCCAAAAATGAATGTAGAACAATGAATGTGTGTAAAACAATTATTAAAGATCAAGGAAACTTCAATTTAAAGTATGTATTCAGGTAATATTTAAATTTGAGGAATTATTTTAATAATAATTTCTCTACTAATTCAGATTAAGGAAAAAGCAAAAGGAGATTTTTATACCATATTTAGAAAAACAGATGGAATAGTTCTTAAAAATACATTTCATTTGAGTGGATTACAGTACTATATGTATGTGTGCTTATATACATGTATATACAGATTACTCAGTCTGTCATGCATAAATAAAGTACAATAGTGTGGTAAGATGGATAGACATAGATTGTTCTTTTTGCCCATGAGTTTATCTTATTCCATTTACACTCAAGTTCATTTTAAAAAAAACAGACACAAAAATAACCAATTCTTTTTGTTTTTAAAGACCAGTTATGCAAGACTTTAAAATATGCTGCCAGTTTATTAGAATGGAACATAATATGCAACATTTTGAGAACCTAATGTTGACTATTGGGTGGTTGTGTGCATTCCCGTCCATGTGTGTGTAAAAGAGTTCCCAAAGTTGTTATATCATCTCAGTGTTTCTAAGTCTTGTCAATCACTGTAGCTTTAATATACACATTTCATGCCATCATGAGCTTCCTAAAATGCATATTTTGGTTTTTCAAACAGAAACAAATGCAGCCCACTTGACATCAATACATGTAGCAAATGTAATGGAAATATAATTACTCAAATGAACCTATGATAATAAATTGTTGAGTTTTCCTTGTGTCTTAAATATAAGGTAAAAAAATAGAATTTTCCAAACTTAAAATAGAAGATGCCACAGGATCAAATAAATCACAGCACGCAGCAAATATAAAGAGGGACAAGATGGATTCAAAGAAAAAGCACGGAGGAGAAAGCCAAAAAGAGAACAGAAAGGGAAACCTCACACAGAATGGAAAGCCAAAGGAGCTGATAGCTTTAATTAAATGGAAAGGAAATGGTGGGAGGAAAAGACAAAAATTCAATATGCAAGCATAAGACTGTCTCAGAAGGTGACAGAACTTAATCCTATCAACATCTCATTTGCATAGTCATAGTAAAAAATAACAATGGTATTTTTGTGACCAAAAATATATGCAAAGCAGTCATTGTGATAGTTCAGTAGCTATTTTTGAAATGGAAATTTCCTTACAATTTGAAACAGCCTCTTCTTCAAAACACCAAAAGGCATCAGCATCTACTTTAGACTAACGAGTGTTTTTTTCAGTGTGATATCCTGGATTTAACCACAGTAATCCCCTAAGAGACAGAATATACCCGTCTGTTAAAAAAATTGATACTTATTTTCAATATGGATATGAGATTGTTATAAACATCTGAAACAATTTTTAAAAGACTACATTAGTACAATAAAGTGATATAGCTATATCAGTTTGCTATTTACTGCAACGAAAAATAAACTATGCAAGTTCTGAAGGTAAAAAACAAAACAAAATTATGTTTTGCTTTGTGGAAAAGTGAAATAAAGTTATCAGACTGCTCCGATTGTTTATTAGTTGTGACCCCTTTCTCCGATTGTTTATTAGTTGTGACCCCTTTCATCGAAGTCTGTATAAACTTGTATCTCTGCCACTGATCATGTGCCTTCATTCAGCACTAACATTTTAATAAGAAAAAAATGTTAAATATCAAAGTAATAGATGAGCATTTCTCTAAAAGCCAATTTCATTAAATACCATTGGTATTAATCTTTCTAAATCTTAATTACAGCCTTTTGACATATTACCCCCCATTTGACCTTTTCAGCTCAATTCCAGTAAAGAACCGTAGGACAGGGGATACCAGCCTTGTCAGTCTATAGAAATGCATCATTTTAATGCTGCAGAGCAAACAGAGATGGGGACCCAAATTATATTTTATTCAGGAGTCAATGAGGCCACGTTTTTCTAAGCAATCAACCAGGTTCAACTATTTCAACATTTAGACTTTCAAAAATAGAGACTCAAAAGCCTGAGCAGATAAAGTTCTGAAGACTAGGACCTTAGAAGGGGAAAAAATATCACTGAAGAACAAAACTTCCTCAACTAGATACGTGCCACACAATTTAAAAACAATCAGTAATGGCAACCTGTAATTGGACAACTTCAAGTTCTGTTGAAAACAGTAGGGGCTGACAGTTCTAAGATTACAAAAGTAATGATTCTGCTATTAAGCCACATTTGTACCAATCAATAGCTCAAAAGCATCCTTATTTTGCTAGATTCACTGAATAAGCGAAAGTAAAATCTTTGAGAAAGGGGGCCTAAGAAACTCTTCCCAGCACTACTTGGAAGTTCTTTACTGGTAGGCAGCACAAATAGAATTTATTTAGTGTAATTGTCTTTTCCAATGAATTTCCCCCCTTTTAAATGTCTTTCTCTTTTATATCTCATGCACTTTTCTAAAATTTCTTTTCCTCTCTCAAATCTTTTTTTTCCATCCTTTTCTTTTCTATTTATCTGTTTTATCATTTATATGGCCTTAGATCTCCTGGTTTGTGTTGTTTGGTCATTTCATTTCATTTTTTTTTCTTTTTTTCAGCCACAAACTTGGAAAGTGAGGAAACAGAGAAAGTCTAAGAGTTCAGTAAGAAAAAAATTAAAAGATTTTTTATGATATTTCTCCCCATGCATAGCTTTAGATTTTAAATATGGGTAGACAATAATAATAAATTACCACTGTTGTGAAGATTTTCACAAATTCAAGAGCACATCAGCAAAAACAACAACAAAAAGATACACAGACTCTAGACTGTCAAGAAGGAAGATAAGGCTTATACCTATAATGAATGTTTAATTATTTTGCCTTTTAAAAAATTATTACAGAAACAGACACTTTCCCAGTAATCCTCCTGAAAATATTTCCCTTAATTTTCAGGACCTTGCACTTGGCAGGCAGGCATTTGAGCCACTGTGCTATATCCCCTTCTCTTTGCTTTCAATAATCTTATTCCGCTGTTCCTACCACCTTCTGTGCTGGAAGCCTTCTTGTATCTTTCTGAAGTGTGACCAGACATACAGTGAATGCTGCTACTGCTGCTACATGTCATGCAACAGAAAAGCAGAAATACATTGTGATATATTTTCCCCCACCTTATTCACCAGCTCTGGCATCACGTGACTTCCGGCTCTTCCTCAGTGTCAAAGTGGCCACAAAAGATAAATATTTGGAATCCATTCAGGACACTGAGGTGAAAGGATTTCCTGAGCTGCTTCAACAAATGGCAAGAATGAAGGGACAAATGTGTTTGAAATCAGGGGTGGTGTTCCAAAGGGGACTAATAACGTGTCTTTCACTGTAATAATTTTTAAAATATTTAAACCCACACCATGTTTTTATCCCAAATATAAAAATATATAAAAGTGAGCTACTGGGCTATTTAAAAGATGCTTATGATATTGCCTTGTGAAGAAGATTGTGATTAAGCACTTTCTTGTTTAGAAGTGAGCAAAGGACATTTGCCAAGACAGAATAAAAATTCAGAGCCTCGGGTGTTTGTCAGTTACAAGGTTATTTCTGTCACCTAGCTCTAAACAGATAAAAATTAGAAGATGAGTTTTGTGTTGCAGAAAAATTTCTTTCACTTTTTAATATCACATCAGTCTTTATCCAACCCACTGTAATCTTAGACACTGAGAAGCAAAGTAAGAAAAGTTAGGTTAATCAGTAGGTAGTTCACTGGGTGTTCTCTTTAACTTGAGAACAATTCCTTTCCAGGGTTAGAACACATCTACCTCTCACAGTGGTGGCCTCCTTGTAAGAAACCCTGCCATTATATATTTATTGTTCCACCTTTTCTAACTTCCCTGTCTCTTTTCAAAGGAGATGTTTTGCAGATAATGCAGTATGAATCATGATTTTAGTGCAAACTTGTGTTATTGTTACTAACTCTATTATTTATAGAGAATGATATTTGCTAGATATACATTTTGATAAACACTTCAAAAATATTCATTTTCTATCACAGTAACTCTAAATAGGGAAAGGGAGAATTGTACAGTTAACTTTTGCACTGTTTACATGGCGGAGTTCATGGAATATATATCAATCTCCCATGTAACACAATTATTTAGGAACAGGACTGAAATCTGAGCTCAGGTTCCCAAGGTCTCCTAATCCACATGATAGAAATGAAGGACTCTATTGACTCTGCTGTTACTTTAGCTTGTTTCATCCCAGCCTGAGTCCTAGTTCCCGTGAAACATTTATCCAGGGTCACCGAACTGCTGAGCTGGTTGCCATGCCTGGTTGGTGTTCGGGGTGTCACGCCTGGCTGGTGTTTGGGGTGCTGGGAAGGGAGTTCATGTCAGAGGGGATTGTTTTTAGAGGAAGAGATTGTTGAAGAAGCAGGCAGAGCCTGAATATGAATTTCAGAATATTTCCCGGGATCAGCTGGGATAAAAAGCATAGGCAGCAATTTGCCACGTGCACGTGCAGTCCAAATTCTTCTTGTTAGGTCTGACATGGAGCACTATTTCCATAATGCACATTAATAAGGCAATTTTCTTGAAAAAAATAAATGAGGCTGCTTGCATGGCTTGTTCAACTCAATTTGCAGGGGAGTTCAGTTGGTTTGGTGTACAGTAAAGAAGGACGCACCCTTCCTCAGCAAGACTTTCACCTCAGGGGTTCGCTGCTGACCTTTAACATATATCTTTATAAGTTCCCTTAAACCCACAGTGTGGAAACAACCTTCTTGCTCTTTAGTTCTCCGGGGCTTACGTGCCTGTGTCGTGCTAGTCATGTTGCATTAGATGTTATAACTAAGAGGAACTTAGGTTATGCATCGTAATGAGATACAAGGAGGAAATGATGGGTGGACTGCAAAGAATCCGACAGCTTGAAACAACTGACAAATGATTCTCATGGAGATACCTTCCCTTTTTTGCAAGATCCAGAGCCCACACAGCCCTTATTTCAATCCAGGCATGTTTACTGAGCGTCTGGAAGATACTTTGTTAGACAAAGAGTGTATGTAAGGATGAACTCAACCTGATCCTTGCCCTCTGAGGGCTGATAATCAAGTGGAGAAGAAAGACATGCACACAAAGGGGCAGAGTGGTTATTAAGTAGTGCTTCAGAGCAGGTTTTGATTCTGAAAGACTTTGAGTGGTGTCCTGGCTCTGCATTTATTAGCGGTGAGGCTTTAATCAACTTATTTATTCTTCGTAAGTTTCAGTTACCTAATCTGGAAGATGACAGTAATAATGTGACTTATCTTACGTGGTCTTTTCACCATGACTGCGCACAATGTCTGATTCACAATAATCACTCTGTGAAGTTATGCCAATAGTTTTAGAAATGGCCCTGTAATAAGAAAAGGTAGTGTGTGTTAAGTAAATTAAGTGAAAGCATTGTAAAGTGCTGCGAGCTTCCAGAGAATCAACTCTTAATTAGATTGTTAAGGTCTTTAAGAAATAGAAGGCAGCACTTAAACTGAGGCTACAAGAATAGAGAAGGTTTGAATAGAAATCAATAATATAGATGATAGAAATGCCATAGGAAGGGAAAACCAAGGTCACAGAAACAAAGGATATGTCCACAGCAGCATGAAACATTCAGATTTGAGCAGTGCATGCAAATATAAGGCTGTCTGTGTAGGTACTGTTGAGAAGGTGGGAAACTGTCTACCAGACCATAAATAATAAATTCTTTTCCTAAAGTATATCATGTTTGTGCAAAAGTGTTTTTGCAAGATGGTAAGAGAAATGTTGCAAAAAGAAGATGTAGAATCATTTGAGGAAAACTAGGGAAGGACTGAAATGAAGTTAACAGATAATTTAATTATGGGTCTTTCCATGCATTTAAAAAGCTTATGATTGTAGGAATGGGAAAGTAGCAAACATGGATTTGTTTCAACCTACCATGGAGTCTTTTTTTGTGATGTACCCATTTATGGGAAATCATCTGAAGAATATTCTTCATAAAGAATGGGAAAGATTTTAGATTTCTGAGTACAAAACTGGCCATTATTTTATGCTGTGAGAACTGTGCATCTCATTGTTGTGCAAAACGATTTCATTTTTCCCTGACTGCTGATTTCAATCTTAATACGTCAAGTTCCACGTTCTGGTAATTTGACATTATCTGGGGTAGATTCCGTAACATTTCACTGCAACTTTGGAAGCCCAGTTCAAAACACTAATCTCTGATCTGATTTATCATTCCATGTTCCTTCCTCTGCCCAAAGGCTGAACTGCTTCCAGTGTGGTAAGACTAGAAGAGAGAAGAAAGATCAACTGATTTGAATTCTGGAATCTATAGCTCATCATTTTATTAGGCCGTACTGACCACTAGTAAGTACTCTGTAGAGCTGGCATGCCTACTCCAACTCTCATCAGTATATGCCTGTGGATGTCTTGGTGGTCCCTAGAAAGACTTTGCATTTCCCTGATCCCTTGACATAGAAACCTCAGCCCCTAATCATCTCCCTCTCCCCGCCCGCCACATAATCATCTCTGCCACCTTTCTCCTTTCCACTAAAACTCAGCTTGCTGTGCCTCCCAAGATGGGCCAACCCAAGGCCTTCAGCAAAGTACTTCCTTGCTGGCTAAACGATCAACTGACATTCATAGTCTCATTAAGATCACTGACTTGCAGGTACCCTAGAGTACTTCATCTGACACAGCCTATCAGTTCTCTCTCCTCGACTCACTTTAGCCTGCGGACAGATCAGCAAACAAGTGATTCAACCAGTGAGCAGAAAGAATGCTACTTTCACTAGCACTACCAGTCTCCTGAGTGATTCATTCAGAATCGTCTTTGCCTAACCTCAAATACATTCCTGTTTGATTCTTTAAAGAAGAAACACCTGTCACCGTCATTCCTGTACTCCCCTCAATGGCTGTAGCCTGATGTCCTCTTCCTCTTTTCTCTATTTCATATACTCACACAGGGTAAGGAAGGGACTGGAGAGGCAGGGAGTTAGTGGCAGAAATACACATGATGTTTGCTTGATCTCGGGTTTTCTAGTCCCATGGTTGGAAACACCAGTGAGACTTAGTATGCAAGTGGGCAATTCTTGGGTTCCTCTTCACATTCTCTCCTGAGCAACAATTCCTAAGAAACTATGTCTTAGTCACCAGTCTGTTACAAATGCTCTAATTTTAAATTTGCTTTTATGTGCACATAGATGCATATCTATTTCTGTATGGCTTTATGAGACCAAGGCACAATGGACTGTGATAGACATGTGGTGTGAGTGAGAAATTTGTCGTTACAAGCCATTATGATATTTGAGTTTATTTCTTAGAGCATAACCTGACCTATCATGACTGGCAGACATGAAGTGGCTTGGAAGAAAAGTAAAGCAGAGATGATAGCTAAAGAGCACAGCCACAGAGGAGGCTGCGACTTTGGATTTTAATAGCGAATCAAAGGAGCTGTCCCTGAGGTGTCCTTTGATTTGAAGCCCAAAGAAGGTAAAAGGGGAAGTATGCTTGACTGTCACTAGGTAGAAATTTGCATTTTTCTTCCTGAGTCTCTGTTCACGATGACACTCAGATGATCTCTGGGCCTTAGTTGCCAAGAGATACTTTGTGGTTTTCCAATAATTTGCCTTTTGTGTTTAATTTAATTCAAATGAATTCTATTTCTAGCACAATAACCTAGCCTGCCCTCTTATTTACTGCAAAGAAAGTACAGTGACTAAGGCCAGAAAACTTTGGCTTGTAGATATTCTAGTATTGTCACACTGTTACCATGATATGTGTGTATTTTAACATGTTGTGGACTTTATATTTGTAACTATAAAAAAAGAAAAACAACTGAAGCTGAGGCTACAATGGGAGGCTTGTGCCTCTGTGATTTTTAATCATCTAAAAATGAGAACTTGCTTTAGAAAAAGAAATTTCAAATGAAAGAAGAACCATCTTTAACTGGAGGAAAATAGCACTGTGAATATAGATACAGATATTTAGTCCTAATGTGAAATGACCATTAAAAGCTAAGGGTCTCTTTTCATAACGCGTCCCTCATTGATAGGCAGCTGTGTGAAAGAAAAGCTTGTTTTAATGCGAGCCGAGAGTGAGGCACTCCGCAAACACTCAATCAATAATTGTGGAATGAATGTTGAAAGCCTATTTTTCTGCTCCTACTGGTAGACAAGTGTTCTTGTTGTATTTTGTTTCCTGTTTATTTGCTAGTTGTGTTTTCTGCCCAACATCCATTTCCCCTATTTAATAAGAGTACACAGATTTTGTACAGAATCTGCCAAACAGCTTTGCAGGTGGTGTAGGTTCATGACCCTAGAGGGCTCTAATCTCCCCAGGCCAGGGTATAACTCTAGGACCCAAGGCCAGTCACAATGCATCACTTGGAGACCAGAATTCTGAGTGGCGTTAGAGAAGAGAATGAAGTGGTTGGCACTGGTTCCTTTGTCTGAGGCTCTCCTGTTGTAACAATTCATTAAATCCCATTGTCCAGGTTCATCGGAGCCCTGCTGGTTTCTGTCTGTCCCAATGCTTTATTGCTTACAGTTTTTCTCTCTTCATTCCTATGACATAATCACCAACAAGATAAATTAAAACAACAGAAATAAACAACTCTTCCCCCATGTAGGCTCAACATTATTGCAAAAGGAAGCTTAACAGATACACACTTGAGGAAGAGCTAATCAAAATCACTTGGAGACCAACAAATTGGTCATGCCTGCGCTTTAGCCCGGCTTAGAGTTGGACATGCCCTTCTTTTCCCTGGGATTCCTTCCATCTAATATTCTAATCTTTCCAAGACTTCCTTGGGAGAACGGGACTTCGCAGCTTTCCATTCATTCTTCTCTATAATTGAACTTTATTGTTGCTGAGGACCTATACTGTATCTTTCAAGCAGACATCTATAACTAAATGAAATTAAATTTTGGTACTTGAAGTATTAGGAAAGTGCATGGCTCTGATTACAAGTTTACTAAGTGACGATGGGAAATTGCTACATCCTTTCTTAACACCTGGTGGAGGACAGAGATAAGAACATACACACATGCTCAGTGGGTGGCAAACCCCTGTTCCTGTTGTCCATTGTAAGCTTCCCAAGTATGAGGATAAGATACGGACCTGTTTATAAATAGGAGAACAAGTATTCATACTTTAAATCATTCCTCTTTTTTTTATCTTTTCAGTGAAATAGTAGGAAGAGACACATAGGATGTGTTACATTGGAAATGGACACAAACAGTTCTCAGTGGTAATTGTACCAAGTTCAGATGACGCAGAACATTCCTGGGAGTGCTCAGTCCCTCCCACATCCTACATCCCTCTGACAGACATCAGAACCACAGGAGCAGACCAGTTTGTTATGGAAACAGCCTCACGATCTTCTAGTTTAAATTTCAACCTACGCTTTCTGTAGCCTACCTATTAAGTAGTCAGTACATAAATCCTTGCTCATATACAAAGATGGGAATCAATTTTACATAGCAGATTACTTATGTCACCTTGGGATGGGCCCATTTGCTAACGTTCTAATGTAAGTTGTAATCTGCCCCTCTACAATTGTTGCGAGGATCCACTCTCTAAATTATCATGTAACTCTCTGTACTACATATTTCAAGACATTAGAAAAAAATCTATTAGATTTCCCAGAAACCCTAAATAGTAAGTCCCTAATAGTCCAAATAAACTAATTAGGAATTGCAATTTAATTACACATTAATTACACACCATTTTCTTTTAATTAGTGTCACTTAGAGGTGAACTGTGGCCATGAATTTGTTTCTATTGATTGTGATAGTAATAAAGCTCAATTTAAAGTAACAGTTTTTTTTTCTTTTTCCTTTTTTTGTTTTTGTTATAGAAAACAGTAGTCAATGGATTAGCGTGGTTTTATATTCCCTTGCCTTCTTTTCCCTAGGGTATTTTATCAAGTGGATCAGAACTTCAAATGCTATAGAAAAACAGGAGCTTTATGGAAATATCCAAGACATGAGTAATTATTGCCCAGGTTTTTCTATGATTTTTTCAGTGTTTAGGTGAAGTTTTGAGTAATCATGCTTATAAAATGAAGAATAAGAAAAAATATTTTTAGTGGTAGGTACTACTCTTCATTGGCTCATCTATCAATTTTCCTCAGATGTTTAAAACCTCAATGTAATTTAAATTATATGAAATTGTCATATACATATATACACACACTAAATATCTGTGGGATGTAATACATAATTGTGTAAAAATATGGTTATCCACTGTGTTGTCTATCACTGCCAAACATTTTTTAAGTTCTAAAAGAACAGATTTGATATCTCTAAAAATTCAAATTTTGTGTTGACTGGAATTTTTCCATAGTTATTATTATGTTCTATTACTAAGTTATGATACCTATTTTATAATGTCAATTTAAATTCAATAATTTTTGTAATCTTTTTACGATTTAAATTCATCACCGTACATGTCTATTTACTTTTTGAAATCACTTCCTGGCTCCCAGTTACTGAACACATGACTTTGCAGACAAAGGAAACTAATTTAAGTGTTTTTATCTATAAACAAATTCTAATTCAGTAGCTGAGTTTACAGCACCTTAATTTTTTTTTTTTTTTTTTTTTTTTTTTTTTTGGTAGGGCAACTCATTTGCAACTCCTCTTGTCTCTCAGGAATGGTTCCCATTCCTCACTCTTTTGCTGAAATAAACTTTCCTATTATTCAAAAAAAATTTTTGTAGTATTATATAGGTGCATGGGTCAGGAAAAATATCATTAATTCAAAACTACTATCAATACCTTGTTATCTGGCATGGTTATAGTCTCTGTTACTGAAGTTATCCACAGGTAGCCAAAGAGCTTGCAAGAAATACAATGAAGGAAATATGCTAATTTATTTAAGGAAAAAATGAAAGCATGATATTAGTAATATCTGGAGAAAATATTCACTCTCCTGGTGACTTGGAGGAGTGGTGTTTATGTGTCACAGTTAGATGCATGCATGACTTCTTGTCACCTTCCGGACTCCGTCACCCAATCCTCCTGGCTGACATAAGTGAGATAAAGATTAAGGACGGAGCAAATTGGACAACCAGCTGGACTAAGTATGTTACAGGTAATAAAAATCAATGGCTAATTTAATGACAGAGATGTTTCTTAGAACAGAAATCATGCACAGAATACAGCCCCCCAGGCGACTCCAGGCTTGGCTCCTAAGCACTGTTTTTGGGACCAATCTGAAGACAAAGTTCTTAGTCCTGTGTTTACACATGGGAAAGACCAATCAAAAGGGACTGTTCTAATGCTTTGTGTACATCTGGTGAGAGGCCAAGTGAGTTTTTGATAGGGTAGTTTTCTCAATGGAATATTTACATGTTGTGGTAGCCAATTAAGATCTTCTGGATACTTAATTTACATTTTCTTTGTCCTCAGGGATGCTGTGAGCCTTTTTCACTGACCTGCTCTTCCCCTATAGAGTATACTTTTATTGTATCTTCAATAAATCTACAGCCTGACTTTCCTGTGTTTTTTGCTTAATTCTTTGTTTAGGACACCAAGGACCTAGAAAGAAGCCACCAGGAATCTCTTTCCTGGAACATAATGGTCTCCACTGTAACCTCCTCCCTCCCTCATTCCCCACACTAACAACCTTACTGGTTGAGTGCTGAATTGTTTTAGTTGCTTAGATGTAAGCCTAGAAAGAGTCACCCCCTCAAATAATGGTTTCTAGTTATCATACAATCATCCTTTGTTTTTAAAAGAAATTTCTCCAAACCTAACAGAACACTTTCTGCCTGCTGTAACAAGTTATGTACAATCCTAAGTGCAATGTATTCTAGCATCCTATATCCCCCTTGTAACTCAGAAAGTAGAAGCAATCCATTTCAATCAGTATCTGGTGTATGTGTACTGAAAAACTCCATTTGATTCAAGGAACTGTGCCAAACTTATTTTTAAAAAACCTGATGTCCTGGTAAAAGTTGATATTTCTGACTCAAAGTTTCAGATATTAACAAGTACCAGTTTGTTATATAAAACTAAAATCTTTATTGCAGTCCAAATCAGACTCCTATTTTCAATTTCAAGTGGAAAACTGTATTTTTTCAATAAGAAGATTTACTATTATTATAAATTATTGGGGGTTTTTTTGAGACAACGTCTTGCTGCATACCTCAGGCTGACCTTGAGCTCACTACATAGCCAGCCCAGGTTGGCCTCACACTCTTAATGACCCTGTACCTCACCTCGCCTGACATCAATGAAAAGATTTTTGTAAACTCATTTATTCATTTTGTTTTGTAGAAAGTTAATGAAAACTATCCACTTCCAAACAAATTTTTGGAAATTTCTGAATCAACACCAAAACATCAATAGAAACTCATATATTATGCAATGGTGTGAAACTCATCACAAGCCAAAAGCAATGTTTGAAATGCAAATACTATTAGTAAATAAAGTTCTCAGATTCATTATGTTTCTAACCTGGAAATTAGCTTTAGAACTGATGGGAAAGAACAAGGTTTTCCAGTAATTATATATGTTTTTAACAAAACACACACTGATTTATTTGGTAAGTTCAGAACAGTGAGAAAGTTGGAAGAGGTTTGCAAGTGAAAGATTTCTTTAAAGTAAACTGATAGTAGCACAAAGGTGCACCGAGTTTTAAACCATGAAAAATCAACTTCAACAGGAAGTATTTAAAGTTATTTCTGCCACTTCTTTTGTTTAATGACCTGGAGTCTGAAAATGAAATTCAGGGACGCTATTTTTGTTTCTCTGTACAATTCGCTTAACACACCTGCAGAACAGGAAACAACTCCGTACCTTTCAAATGATTTGATATGCCTGCTTCAGACCTTATCAAAATGAAACGGATGTGACGCTGAATAGAACTGAAATTAATTAGAAGCCTGACTCTGTCCTATAGTGAAACATGCATGAGGTTTTGAATCCTGAAAGGTATTCTTTCATAGACTACATGTTGGCAAGAGATGATTGGGGTCGTTTCAGAAAGAGCAGCTCCTTCTAAGGGCTCGTGATTAAAATCTCTTCAAATACTGCCTTTGTTTATAAATACCGAGTGCTCTCTAGTCATAAAGTAATGAAGGCTAAATATACTTGTAACTTGGTACAAAGTTAGAAAACAAGTAATCCTTTGCTTTTAGATTGTATGAGAAAACATCTTTCACTGGTGTTGAGTAACACTGAATTAACAAGATAGAGAGAGTTGTCAGTAGTCACAGCACAAGAAAACACATCAGGAATTTATTAGATTTGGATTTATCAGTGCATAGAAATTCATGATGTTTAACTTAAAGGCAAAAAGAGCAGAACACTTTGAATAATAGCTTGAAGTGGATGATTAGCTAAGGGGGTGCAACATTTAATAGCCAAAATAAATTACTATAATTATTTTATTACCTATGCTAACTGATTCCATTGTTTTTATTGAAATAACAGCTCCCTGAGGAAGGGAACAGTGCCTTTCAATGAATCAGTGAAGCAAGCTTGTATATTCTCCTATGGCAATCAAAAACAATGAAAAATAGCCTTCATCGATAATACTTTTAATACATGCATTACAGCACTTGGCAAAAATATCCCATGGAAAGAAGATCATGGCCAATAAAGACAATATGGTTCTTTGCAACTCTTTTGCTACTATATTTAGATTCTTTTATGAGTTCATGTCTTCAGAAATATTCTTTCTTTTCCATATCACGATATGTTATTTTCTGGGGAAGATATTTGTATACTGGTACCTACTTTCTGGAAAAAATGTACATTAGTGCCTGAATTCTGCCACACAAGACTCTCAATGTGGTAAGGAGGAGGAGAAACGAGTCAGATTCCGAGGGTATGTGAGGCCGCGCAATAAAAATATTACTTATTCTTAGTTAATTATACTTGAAATAAATTAGAAGTTATTTTTATCAAAAGAAAAGTGGATATACTATGAGGTATGTAAGGGCATCCAAGTACATTATGAGCTTATGGAAGACCCTTTCTGTCTCTTCTCCATCCAGCCTCTGTCATCATTTCTAATCTGATCTGTGTTTAGGCATCTGGTGAAAAAGGCTGGTAAATATTCCCAACTTACTTCTTTATTTCTTCCCACTGTTCTTCATCTTCAGATGGGAAATAAAAGATTCATCTCCCATTAGACTGAAAGTCCAGAGACAAAACATAAAATCAAAGAGAGGAAAAATTATCTTTAATTTAGGAAAACTAAAAGGGTAAGTTATAGAACAATATTTTCAATGCAAGCTTGGACTTTTTCACCATTTTTTAGGCAAAGATATCTTTAAAGGTTTTCAATCTAAACATGTCATGATTTTCATCAGAATGATTTTATTTTGTTTAGAATCATATTCCCAGTTTCAGATACTTAAAATAATTCTCCCAAGACTTTGTCAAAGTTTACTAGCTCAATATTTATCCATTTATTCACACATTCAGCTATAAAGAAACATTTACTGAGCCCTATTCTAATGTGGACACCACATTAGGTTTTGGCAATGCAGTGGCTGCCTATAAGGACCTCAGACTCTAGAAGTAAACAGATAAACAAGTGGCAATGCCATTGCTGGGCACTTTTAACAGAGATATGTAAAGTAGAGGAAGGAGGTAACTGCAGAGAGGAAGAAGAAGTGTGTACATGAAGAATGGAAAGATTTCATGACCAAGTAAGGAAGAAATCTATACATGTCTCTTTTTATTCCTCAAGGAGAGGATAATATGTGAAATGAAAGTTAATAATTTATGTTTATCTGGAATATGTATTTATTGTAAAATCAGTGAATATTCCATAAGTGACATACTTAGGCTATGCATTTGACAGGTGTCTTTGCAGGCTTGTAAGAAGGAATAACAAGGAGGGATTACTTAACATGGACACTATTCAAGAGATACTTTCCACCCAGTGGCCAATTAATTTACCATTCACCCAGGCATCCCTGCATCAAGTAATCATAAAGAATGGTCTCTGTTAGGTACATTAAATGTAGCACAAATGTGTTCTATAATGAAACTGTGGCTCACTAATAAACATGTTAAACTTCAAGGCATCTAACAGGACTCTGAAGGTATGAGAGATAATTAGTCTGGAAAAACACTTGAAATTTTAAAATATTACTGCTTAGTCTGGGATAGGCTCTCACTTTCTTTCCCTGTATTCCATCCTAACACATGCATCCACCCATATCCAACTGTAAATATCATTTCATATGTAGTCTCTCCTGACCTTACTATGTAAGTTGTGTTCCATTACTGTTCCACTCTCTATTTCCTTCATACCAATATATTTATTTCTAACTTATTTTGCTTATTTCATTTTTATAACTCCTGTATGAAATTTTAAACATCAGACTTACATGACCAAAACTCCTAACTGGTCAGTAGATACTTATTAAGCCAATATATGCAACAATGAAAGGGTGAAGAGATAAATAGAATTATAAGCTAGAGATCTTATTTGCCAAATTTTGGTAGTGACGTAAGTATCTGGAGAATTTAAAAGCAAGGCTAATAGTACTGGGAATGGGTTTTATCTTCCACACTAAAGCAGCCATTGTGTGAATTTGAAGATGTTCTAGTTAACATTTCTTCTTCATCCACTTTTAGATTCCTATACTTATGTATTAAAGAATTATTCAAAAATACTTTGGAACAACCTTGTGTTGAGATATTTTGTCTTTTCTGTAGAATGTGTAGTACTTACGTCATTGCACTTTTCATCTGATTTCTTGATGCTAAATTGTGATGATGATTCACAAAATGATCGAGATTTATTAGAAACGATAGAATTGCTCAGGGTAAAATTGTTAAGAACAAAGTTCATGGAGACAATTTTAGTTTTCCCATTTTTATTAGTAATATTTTCTTTTATCGGCACTTCTTCTTCTAGTAAGTAGATTTTGGTGAAAGTAAGAAAAGAGAACTAGAAGAAACCTCTGAAATGAGATGAAGAATTTTAGTAAGAAAAGAGAACTAGAAGAAGCCTCTGAAATGAGATGAAGAATTTTTTCCTTCTTTCTCATATCTCCTGTTTTCAGAACAAGGCTGTTTTTTCCTAATCATCAAGCCAATTCAAAACCCCAAGTATCAGAAATACTACAAAGAAGAGTGCTGCCCCAGCTTCAAAGTAAAACTGCAAATTTTGTATTGTAATGGTCAGATGAAAGTTAAGATTTCTGTAAAACAAAATACTCAGTAACATAGCATTGATTTGGGAGTTTCAGGGAAAAAAAAGTACTTATAAAGATAAATACTAATATATACCATGGAAACCCCACTAACATGGCTTATTTTTAAAAATAAGAGGTTTGACATTAAGTAAATTTCATGTTGCATAGTTAGAATTCATGGCTGACACATGATATAAACACTGGTAGTTTTTTTTTCTGAGATTTTGGCTTTCTGTAGTTTCAGTTACCCTAAATCCATTGTGTTCCAAAAATTTTATATATTAAAATCTGGATCTGGGAGTAAACAATAAGTTTGAAACTATAGACCTTTATGATTAGTGTGATAAAATCATGCATTTTCTCTGACCTTCTTCCTCCTTTCCTGGATATGAATTATCCCTTTCTCTAGCTTATCTATGCTGTTTTAGTTACTTTTCTCTCTCGTTATTGAGAAAAAAAACTTGATGCCGAAACTTAAGGAAAGGATGGTGTATTTCTTACAGGTTGGATGTTTCAGTCCATACTCAACTGGCTGCAAGCAGCGGGGTGGCACAGCAGGCTGCTGTAAACAGCAGGTGCAAACAGAAAAAGTGAAAACACTCCTCTTCTTTCTGCTGTTACCCTGTATACTGGCTCCACCCCTGGGCGGTTGTAGCACTCACTCCACCAATCCCAGTGCTAGACAATGAACCAATCACAAACACTAGATACAGCTGTGTCCATGGTTGCATGAGACTTAGGGGGGTGCGTCTGACATACAAACCATAACACATGCTGTATGTTACCCTCTCATTAGTCCTTTAGTAGACTGTTAAGGATCAGATCCACTCTCTGAGGATCTCACAGCTTGTGTTCAAGCAACTCTAACCTAATTTATTCATTGGTTGATTTTTACTTTATTTAAAAATGGCCCCAAAGTGCATGAGTAATTATTCTGACAATTTGATTACAGTGTATGCTTATAAATGTTCAGTTTTTAGTTATTAATCTCTGATTATATCAGATTTGTGATTAACTTTTGTCATAAGTGTATACAGGAAAAAATATTTATATATCAATCAAGGTTCAGTACTATCCATAGTTTTAGGTTTCCATTAGGTAGTCTTGAAATATATCCCTCCTAGACATACTTAACAATTGCAACAAATAATTGACTACCGTTTGTTAAGCAGGTAGCTAGGACTATTTTACATATACTCTTTGTTTTAATTCCCAGGACAACAATATCATACAGAAAGTATAACTCAGCTCCAAACATTAAGTGAAGTGTAGAAATGAAGAGCCATAAAAGAGGCAAATGGGACTGAACTCAATTCTAACTAATTGCATATCTATTGTCTTTCCTGTACAGTTTCACTCTTTTCTTTTGGGGCTTTGGTAAAGACTGGATACCATACCTTGAGCTCATTATTATTCTGAGGAAGACAGATAAGGATGAAGTGAATCAGTGAATCATAATTTCTTTCCAATATGCTACTCATCTAGGGGTATCCTTTTGAAGCTCTGAAAAGCAGGCACTTTCTGAAATAGGTAGGCTGTCACTGGTGTATCTACCAGTAAAAAGTGATGTGCAACATAGGTCATGTACTGTTACTAAAATCCAGGTAATGGCTGAAGCCCATGGGTCTATACAGTGAGGTGTCTTAAAACACTATATGGACATTATGCAACAAAATGAAGAAGTGAGACAGAGGCATTGAAAGGAAAGAATTAAAATAGTAAGAATTTCTAATCTTGTCAAAAATCCTATAAAGTAAGAATTATCCTTACATTTACAATGGAGGAAATGAAGGCACAGAGAAATTAAGGGAACATTAAGTTTAAAATGTACAAAGGGAATACATTATTTAGTAGAAGAATTATAATTTATAAATAGTACCACTCTTGTTTAAAGTCTGATTGCTTTCTTTTCTATTTTAAAGAGAATAAAAGAAAGAAAAAAAACAGAATAAAGCAAATCAGAACAGAACAGTAGAAGTAATACAGAATTTTAAAACAAGATAACAGGAAATCAGCAGTGGCTCTCTGTTTTGAGTGCTTTCAATCTGGCTAATCTGATATTTTTTAATCTTTAGTTGATTAGGTTCAAAAGATTAGTATGCCCATCCTTAAATTAGCATTTTACTTTTTAACAGGAGAAGAAAAGAGATAGAATATTGATAGATACTTCTAGAAGGCGAACTTGTTCAAAATGACCATGGCTGTTTTCAGTCGGATCATTCATCACTGAGTTCTTTTTCCTGCATCGTAAGATGTGGAGCAGTCTCTACAGCCTTTGCTGATGAAATACACCAGTGCCACCTCAGGCCCAGCTTCAACCACAGAGTGCTCTATACACTGTCAAATGTCCCCTGTGAGTTGCTCATTTCCCCTTTAAGATCCACTGACCCGAAGGAATCGAGGAGGAAAGGCACACGAATGATAGACTTGCTTCTCTGACTTGCAAACTCTGGAAACTCCAGAAGTTACTGAACTTATCTGAGATTCAGAAATCTTATCTGAGAAAATGATGACTACTTTGTTTGTTAAATTTGGTCACTTCAATGACTCCAAATAAATGTAAGGTTCAATGCAAAATTATTTTGGACACATAAACTTCTGTCCAGTGTTAAGAAGCATCACAGTAATCACTTGTTTGTGGACAGACACACAGAACAAAAGAAAATAAAAATCAAAGAAAAAAAGTTTAGATTATAATAAGAAATATGTCAGTTTTTCTGAAAATTATCAGAAGTTATAGATCAAAGGATAATAACTCTTTTCACTTGCTAAGATGATTTCCTACAACTGCCATGCAAGAAGAATCAGGTTAATGTAACAGAAATTTTTAATAACACTACAATTTTTTAATCTCCACCCAAAAGTGAGAACTAAGAGTCTGTCCCATTTTCACACAGACAGAATAATAAAGCAAGTTGGAACTGTAGAGCAAACACTAGTATCAGCTGAATTAATTTCTAATTTCATGTATGCAACACTGACCAAGTCATTTCATCTTCCAGAATAGTATATTCTGCATCCATTCAGTGGAAATTAAATCTAATTAATTATTTTCCACTCTAATTTGGAGCACTCTGTGAAAGAAATACATGTGACACACAAGTATTGACACTTATAAATATGACACCCATGCCAAACCATGGTATCAGAGGTGTCTGTAAATACCTAAGATCAGAAGTACTTTTGAAACCAGTGCTTCAACAATAAAGTTTTTCTACTGTGTTTAAAAAACTTGAACATGTAATGTGCTGTATAAAAGGTCAAAGAGATTATATTTAAAGACAAGGGGGAGGACTGATGTCAAAACTAAGAAACGTATGTTCAACAAAGTCCGGTCATCCAACTCAAATCCCAAATCATCTAAAATTTCCAGAAATTTGAAGCAAAATTTAAAAAAAAAAATTCTCTTTTCCCTATGTGCTTTCTATAAAGGAGAAAATCCTAAAGTGAAGTATTTTACCTAGTCCCTCCTGTAGGTATAATAGTAATTCTGAAGATTAGGTTTATATGCTACACAAGCATAAGCAGATTGTCAGTAGAAAGAAATATGCTCGCTAAAGAAGCATACTCTCTTACTAGAGAAAGAAGAACACTTGTAATTGTAAGAAATATGATAAAACTGTCAAAAGTACATGAAATTAATTATGCCCATTTTGGAAGATATATCATTTTTACTACAGTGTGACAATGGGAATTATATTTTCACAATATTTTAAAGAGCAGAAAAATCTATGAGTATTTAGCTGACACTTCAATAATGATATCACTATACTTGGGGAAAAAGATGTGCCTTCTACATTCTAGAACCTTCTTCCTTGATATATTTAAATGGTGTTGCTTGTTACATTATTTTCTTCAGTCATATCTAGGTTTGGTTAAAGGCAATGCTAGTTTGTTTCCTTGAAAGTGAACGCTTGAATACTAATTTACTAGGATGATTTTGTTTCTTTTGTTTTTTTTCTCAAAAGTTAATGCATTTCAAATGATTCTACATACTTTTATAAAAAAAATCTCCTTTCTTTACTTCTATCACTTTACTCACTTAGTTCAGGACTCCAGAGATACTGAGCCTACAGCTTTCATAGGCTGAAGTTAAGACACTGAAAATGCTGTACACTACTTTTAACATGATAGATGAGGGCTATGCATGGCAGCTACCCTTCCTAACAGGGAATTGTTTTGTAATCAACTACCCTGAGCCCACTAAACAAACTCTGTGGGACTCATATTCATAATTAGTTCTTGACTTATCAATCTGAACTGGACCATTTTCCTGCAAATATTTGTAGGTGTAATGTAAATAGTTCCAAGAAGAAGTTAAGATTTTCAGAGACATGAAAAGTATTATGCTTTGTGAACCACAAAAAGCATATGAGTGCTAGTTTGGGTCCATGAAACTTTCCTAGCTTTCTAGACAAGAGTCAACAGTATTTTGTGAAACCCTAGACTTCACATGCTAGAGCACAAAAGAGATATAGACATAGAGATAGAGATAGAGATAGAGATAGAGATAGAGATAGAGATAGAGAGATTTGATTCACAATGTGACAATAGCATCTCTAATTTCTACATCTTTATGCTCTGAGTCAGAAAACTCTTTGTATTTCCTTTATATTTGTAGTTGTGCATTTGGGAAGAATCTTGGATTCAGAAAATGGGAAACAAAGTGTGTCGGCCACATTAGTCTCTCCTGTAGGTTGTGGACTCGGCAATACTTCTGACAGATTTCTACCAGATCTCAAGAGCCTTCAAAATAATCTTCTAAATGTTTATTGAAGGTTAGTACACACATTTTTCCTTTTCATTGTAGAAAGGATAAAACCGGTACAACAATTGTGTTTTACAACAGCCCCTTCTCAGTGTCATAAAACCGAAGTTGTAATTTAGGATAGCTACAAAAGAGAACAGGAGTTCAGGATTTTTCGAGTTTAAGACAAACACTTTGCACATGCACCAGTTAAACCTCCAGCACTTACAATCCTGTGAAGTAAATTCAGGCCCTGGGGCTTGATGGGATAAGCACTACAGGTACTTTATAACAGCAAGTGAAATCATCAATTTAACACATTTGATACATGTGCTGTTCAGTTTTTGAAAAGTAAAAAGAAAGCTGAAGGAAATGAACAAGGCACAAGGCTTGATGCTAAGCATTTTGAAAATGCACATCTAGAGTGGAAACATAATTTATCTTGCAGTTACACGAGCATTCGAGAGGCCTCTCTGCAGAGTCAGCAAAGCGCCATGCATTGGCAATCAGCCTGGAGGGGGGGGAGGTCACTGGCCGGCTTGTAGGAGGGAGACCTTGCATTTTTGTAAAGATTCTGATCAGTAATACAAAGCTGGTATTACCTACCTTGACTAAATTCTGACATGTGGAGGATTGAATATTGTATAAACATAACTTCATGCCCTCTGAAAAGCTGGCTAATGCCTTATTCTCCAGGTAAGGACAGCATTTCCAGCTTAGTTGATTTCAAAAGCAAAATACATCATAGTTAATGCATTAATAGTGAAAGAAATCATCAAGAATCAATACTGGCTAAGAATTTTACTTTGCATATCAGCAGCTGACTTCAGTGTACATGACATCTACAGTAAGACAAGTAAGAATCAATTACATCAACTCCATAATTGAAAATAGCAGCACCTAAAATAAAATCAGTCAACATTATTTAGCTCTATCCATAAGTATGAACCATGCGTAAAGACTACCAAAGATATCTGGAGTACTAATAAACCTAGTCATTGATCAAGACTTACTTTTAAATCTAACAGGACAAACAAGTTACTTTTATATTATACATAGTATACAAAATTGAACAATTTTTTAAAAAAATATCATAAAGAATGAAACGATAAACCTTGATTGTGTCCAATACATAGGTTAAGAATCAGTTTTAAGGACAAAAAGTTATAAAGGCAAAATTTAGAGTCTAGAAAGAACGCTGATATTGAGACGGGGGAAGATTAATGGATGATAACATACAGATGGATGTAGGACATTGGTGGGAAAAAGTCTTAGCTTTGATTAGTAGTCAGTATTTTGAAGCAATCAAATTATGATATAATTTTGAAAAATAAAACTTTTGACAGAAACTGGGTCGCTTACTTGCTAGTGACCACCCAACTCTTGGTGGGGTATTAGTAAGGATTAGATAGAGATGTTAGTAGCTGACTGCAGTTGATCTAGTTACATAAGTGGCATGAAAGGTAAAAGATAAAGAGTCTGAACTAAAGAATGGCATTGTATAACAGAGAAAGAAAGGAATTGATAAACGTTAAGAGGATAAAATGAACAAGCACAATTTCAATAATACTGATGTAAAGATCACAATTCATCTACCTGTAACTAGGGGCGATCCTCCTTTGATGATTTGAAGTCCCATCATGAAAAGTGTTGTGGCTGGGATCCATTACGTTTCCAAAAAAACATCGTAGTATGGAAGGCTTGTTTGCCAGCTGATGGGATTTGGGGACCTGAATGGATCCTGAGTTTTAACTTTATCAAATGGATTAACCATTCCTGAGTGTATTAACTCAATGAGCTGTTAGGAAGCAGCGCTTCTGTGGAGGATGCAGGTGAGTGGGGTATGTGTGCCTTTGAGGTGGGTGTCTTGTCCCTGAAACCTTCTTCTCTGGCTTTTTCCCCTTCTCTCTGTCTCTCAGATGCCATGAATTGGGCACCTTTACTAGGTCAGGCCCCTGTACCACTGATGTTCTCTTGGAAGCAGCCGAACACAGACTGAAACCTCGGAAACCATAAGCCTAAATGAATATGGAGGCATTAAGTTCTTCATGCCAGCTACGTGGCCGTAGCAATAGAAGTGGGCAAACACAAAACATACCAGCTCTCCAAGTAAATGTAGATGTTAGCAACACCACATAGTAACAAAAATATAGGCAGGAGAGGAGAGCACCTCAAGTCTGCATGTGGTTTTACAATGCAGAACAGAATTTCAGGGAAAACTGTTCCTAAAATTCTACTCTAAGATATATAAGCCTTACGCAAATTGTATACAAATAGTGTGGTAGAATGTTCTTAACAGTTCTATTCAAAACTGCTTCAAAATAGAAACCATCTAAAACACGCCATCAGTAAAGTTGGTGAATAAAATATTCCATACCCTTAAGGAATATGGGTATAATAGTCACTACTGAGAATAAGCGACTTATAACCTCACGGAAAAATATTGATTAATTCTCATTACCACAATGCTAAATGCTGAAAGCCAGGAAAAATGTTTATAGTGTTGTAGTATAGTGTAGTTTAGTATAGTGATTCTACTGGTATAAATGAGAAAAAAAATCATGATGTCAGAAGTCAGCATATGTACTCATTTTGAAAGAGATGGTGACTAGAAGGAGATGGGGAAAACTGTGTCTTTCTCATGACCTGTGAGAGTCTTATAAGTATAGTCTGCTTGACAAAATCAACCCTGTCCCTCTAAGATTTTTATACAATATATTTTTCTGCATTTATATGTTGACAAAGCAAGTTTTACCTACAGTAATCAGCAGCTGGGGGTGGTATTGGGTGCCTTTAATCCAAGCAGTCTGGTAGGGAGAATTGTAAATCAGAGACCATCCTGGGCAATTTAGCAAGAACCTATGTCAAAAATACGTTTCTTAAGGTCCGAGTTTGTAGTTCAGTATGAAGGCCCCAGGCTTATTTTTTAATACTAAAATACAGCAAAATAAAGAAGAGGGATAATCAAAAGAAAAGAAAAAAAGACACTTGGTGAAGATTATAAGAGATTATCATAGATAGAAAATGAGTCGCCGCCCCCCCCCAGATAGATCTAACACATCTGTGGGAAACACAGGTAGTAAGACAGAGAATCAACCAGGCCTCATCTAGGCTCAATTGTATCATTGGTTTTAAGTGATGCATCAAAAATAAGGGTTTTTTTTTTTTTGTTTGCTTGCTTGCTTTTGTTTTTTATGGTCACCTGAATGCTTTCAAAAATTCTGCCTTACAAAGACTGCCTTAAAAATCATATACTGGTTGTTTTCTTTGGGGCACATAATCACCCCCAAGGTCTTGTGTGGGTTTTCCATGGAGACTCACAAGTGGTCATAGACAGAAACAATGTTCTTCTTTATCCCCTGGAAATAATGGCTTCCAGCCAGCTCATGAGCGGAATGAAACTGCCTTGGATCGTTCTCCCCGCTGTGCATTAGAATTTCAGTTACAGCTGCTACCTTGTTATAACACCCACATTTCTTCACTTCCAAGGCTAGCTTCTCAGGAAAAAAAAGCCTGTATTCATTGTCTAATTATCAATTTCACATGCCTTGAAAATAGGCTATGGCTAAAGCACGTGTATGACTCAAAACATTATTGTAAAATTAAGGTCTGGAACAACAAAAAAATTCAATCAGTGTTAATGGGCTCATATAACTGAAAAATAATGATGACATCAACTTAGCATTTTTTCTTAAACCTTAACTTCTTAATGAACAGATTTATTATTAGAAACATGAAATGATTTAAACAAATGGGGAGGGAAAACAATTTCACATGGAACAAGGTGGGCCAAGAACTAGTTTTGGAACCCTGGCGGCCAGCCGAGCACACCTCCACAAGGGGACATGCAACTTTAATCTTTATTATGGAGTGATCATAAGTGGGCTGATTGCGAACACCACCTGCTCTCAGTGAAGCAGTGGAGTTACAGGCTGTTCACTCTGCTGTGCCCTTCACCTCTGCTCTCCAATTTCACCTGCGGTCCCATTTGGAAAGGTTGAGCTTTATTAAATAGAAAAGTTTATTATAATTAATATTCTTTATAAGAGCCATTTATTTTTAACGAATAGCAGAATGAGCAGCTGAGATTCTAAACATTATTATCTATCAGAGGTTTCCAGGCAGGAGCAGGGTGAACTTTCTATTGTCACCTCAGATGAATCTTTGAATGTCAGACACTACATCATATCTGGAGTCCACCTGGGTTGTAATGCAAGTATCCAATTGAGAATACTGATAAAGAGGAGAAGACAGGTTTCCAGCCTAGAGTATACAGTTTTTTAAAAAGTATACATTCTCGATTGTAAGATTATAGTATTCTAATTAAGCCAAGAATGGATCCCACATCAGGGCAGTGTTATTGTACCCCCTTGAAACATAGTATCTCAAGTTACTTAGTGACTATGTGAGCATCTAATAAGCCTTAGATGCTACATAGCATAAGGCAAATTTGACACTGTCTATTTGCCTGCTTTGCAATATTGGGAATTATAGTAGACTGAATACTCTCTTGCCATGTTATTTACCTGAGTCCTAACCTTTGGCAATTGTTAGTGTGACCTCATCTGGAAATAGTGACAATAAAGATCTAACTAAGGATTTTAAGATGAGAACATTCTGGATTTAGGGTGCTTTATGTTCTTGAGAAATAAAGATACTTTTAGGTAAAAGATACAATGAAGAAAGCTACTTGAAGATGGATATAGAGATTAGAGTGATTTATATATTAATGAAAAATATCAAAGATTTATGGAAGTAATGAGAAGGTAGCAAAGATATATGGAATGGATTCTTCTTTGGGATATTCAGAAAAATGTAATGGCTGCCAGCATGATTTTGGACTTCCAACCTCCAGAACTGTAAGAGATTACTCTGATCTCCTTTTCTCTAGGTTCACTTTCCACAATTTCTGTCTACACTTACCTGAGGACATTATATAGAAGATTAAATTAAATAAGCAATATAAAACACTTAAACTATGTACTCTTCTGAGTAGCATGGTGAAATCTTACACTATCCAGCATCATTCCATCCATAACATGAATCATCACTTTTTCAGTGTATTGACAGTGTATATGTTACTCCCCCATTAATCACTTAAAAGCCATCTCAGAGCACAGATTCCCTATCAGAGCATCAATATGTAGTGTTCAAGTAAGTCGCAATGTACTTAGTAATGTCCTCAGAGAGCAAAAGTAGGAAATTTCAAAATGCCAAAGAAAACCATAAAGTAAATCCTATAAGTGAGAAGTTTAACATTCTAAACTAAAGGAAAGCAAAATAAATAATAAAAAGTATGGTGAGGTTGCTATATTCATACAAAGAATGAACCCTCCATTCATGATATCATGGAAAAGGAAAATGAAGTTTGTGGCATGTTTTGCTATTACACAACTGAAATGTATAAAACTGGGAGCAACAATATATAAGTGCTTAGGTAAGATAGTAAAGTTATTAAATTCAGGTGCAGAAAACATGAACAGTAAACATCCATATACCAGAAAGTATTGAGGCTGTATAAAAATAAAAACTTCAGCAGAGAATTCCCTGAAATGAGTGACACTACTCTACTTATTTCAAGTAAGGCTGGGTGGTATACATTCAGGAGTAGGTACAAGGAGGATTCAGTACTATCTGCAGTTTCCGGCATCCACTGGAGGGCTATGCATATAACCCCCACAAATGCAGGGAAACTGCAACACATTTCTCCTGTCTTAAGTTATCTAAGTTATGTTAATTTGTTACAGCAACTCTAGGAAAATATAGGAATAATTAATGTGGATTTATATTTTCTTATTTTTTATGAGCTTAGGAATAAAAATTAATTACATTGGTATTCAGAAGACATTGGTAGTTTAAGGAGTTAAACCTAAATAGTTTTTCTCTCCTCACATCTATTTCACATTTTTGTTTGGCTTTTTGAAGTTTTTGTTGTTGTTGATATTTTTGGTGATTCACTTTTTTTTTTTCCTGTGCTAAGATATGTTAGAGAGAATGCTTAGAAACCCAAAGAATTCTTTAGGGGAAACATTTCAGGTAACACTATAAACATAAAAGATTTTAGCTTCATGAGAATTCTACACCCTCCGACCCGATTCTTCAGAGAGTCCTTCAACAACACAATGTGTAAAGCTGAGGATACAGTTTATATACCAAAAATCAGGGTTATAAATGTTATCTTTTGCGTGTATTAGCACTGTTGCTTGTTCCAGCTATGGAAATATAAAACATTTGTCCCAAAGACAATGCACATTTACACATGAAATCAGTAAGCCTTTGTGTTTTCCTGATTAGTGTCACCAGAATGCCTGTTGACAATGCCTGCCACCCAATTAACATGTGTTATTATTTCCTGGACTTCTATTGCAGGGGCCTCTCTGAAAGGGTACCACTAAATTACTGTCAAAATACATACTTATGGCTCAGCATAACTCAATTATCCTGATAGCATATTTTCACATGTATCATTTGCTACTTGAAGATTCATTGTTCTGTCCCTTAAGAAAAATGGTGGAGCAAATAAAAAGCAATTTATTCCTAATTTTCAAAGGCAGCAACATCCAACCTTGACCTCAGAAAATGAGATTACTAAGGATAATGTTCTAAAAATCTATTTGTCATCAAACAGAATTTTTAAGCAGAGTTATCTTTTAAGATTGAAGCACTTGTCTTTTAAGACTATTCTTATCTTGTGAAGTTGCCCTTGTGAAAGATGAACAATGACAAAATATTGGAGTATTAGGTTTGACAGAAGATAGCTGGGGGAAACAGACAGAATTTCAATGTTATCAAACATTGTACAGTTTTCTTTTTAGTAACTCTAATGGCATATGCATAAAGAAAAGTGGCCAGAAAATCTTTTACAATAATAACAGGTAGTCAGCAATTACAGTCGTAATTTGGATGGAAGAAACACTTCAATACAATAAAACAAAATGCATTTTTAAAAGAGCACCACTTCTCCAAGGAGTTAAATGCATTTAATAGATATTTGAGAGCAAATAAGTCACACAGGAAGTCGCAAGACTAGGTTACAACACATGCTTTGAATTTATTTTAAGTGTTAGGAGAAAAGTTATGCTAATTTGCTTTGTTTTCATCGTTTCATTATTTTTTTTATTCCTTATCCATAAAGTGCAGGGTGAGGGGAAATGATTTCTACATTAGTTACTATGGTCTGTGGCTGTAAAAATTACTACAAATTGGGTGAAATAAGAAACACCAGAAATTTATTTTCCCACAATTCTAGAGGTTAGATATCCAAGATGAAGGTGCTACAGGTCTACGAGCCCTCTGAAGGCTATAGAAGGAATCTTTCTTCTGCCTGGTGTTTGCTTCTCATGGATCCTAGCAATCATTGGCATGCCTTGGTTGTAGATATGCCACTAGAAGTTCTGATCCATCACTGCCTTTCCTGTGGCTTTTACTTCTCTGGTGTCTTTCTGTGTGTCCACTCATCATAACAACATTACTCATTGGACTTAAGGGCTACTCTAATCTAGAGTAACTTCTTCTTCACTAATTATAACTGTAAATATCCTGTTTTGAAAAATGTCCCATCTTAAGGTTGTAGGTGGACATGAATTTGGGAGAACACTATTAAAACCATTATTAAAACTAAAATAACGCATTGTTTAATATTATTGCCGGCACAAAAAACAAGTGTCGTCTGATTCTTCATGAACCTTTATAGAAGGATGAGGGGGATGGATTATTTTATCTCAGCGGTTACGTGTAGGGCAAGAAGAACTATTGTGTTAACACCTCCAACTAGTTGGCCCAGGCAGTGAGAAAGTACAATGTGGTAAAGTCCCAAACTCACTTTTGTTTGGCACTACGCCTTGAACCCTGGCACTCACAGATAAATGCCTACCCTGAGAAACGTGCTATTGGGATGTGACAGGAACTTGGAGAGGCAGGGCCTGCTGAGACACCTCCAGGTCATGGGGAGGGTGCAGTCAGAGGTGGTGATCACAGGGTCTTGCACCCCATTTCCTCTCTCTTTTGTTTCCTAACGTGGGATGAGATGAGTACTACTACCGCGACATGGTGTTTCACCAGAGGCCAAAGCAAGAAGGCCAGACAAATTTAGACATAAGCCTCCAGCACTGGGAGCCAAAAGAAATTCTTATGTCTTAATTCACTTAGGTATTTTGTTGCAGTGATGGAAAGCTGAGTGACAGAGTCACATGTGTTTTTTCTCAGCAATTTTTGATTTATGTCCTCCTGACTCTGCAGTCCACATGTGGTATGCGCCCATCTAAATTACAGAATCTATCAGAAATAGGATGATTTTCTTTAATTCTTTTATTGGTATATGCTGTGATACCTAATAATTGCTTTCAGTTTGGGAAATTGTTCCATGCACGTCCTGCATCTTTATCATTTTTACTCCCTTTCTCTGCCCTTCCCTCCGCTCTCCCTCCTGCCCCACATCCTCCTCCCATCGCCACAGAGTCTTAACGATACAATGATTTTAAAGAGCTAATATGTTTACCACATATTTAAATGACTGCTCCTCCTGAAGAAAAGATTCCTCTGAATTTGAGACGCTCCTTCGTTTGCATTTGAGGTTTAAAAGACTAAACTCTCCAAGGTCACAACCCTAATGAGTGAATAACCTGTGATACAAAACCAGAATTTGAGTGAGAGCCCAGGTACTCTGCGATAATGCCATACGCTATGTAATTCTCTCTTCAATCCCATATCTGCATAAAGCTTCTCAGGACTTTGCCTCTTCTCCACACTTGTAGGGTGCTGTCTGCCATAGGCTTCTTGTCAAACTACCCACTCGTCAACCAAGAGATCACCTTTGTTCTTCTTTGAAAGCCAGACACCTTCAGCTATCTCTCTGCCAGGATATAAGCCTCAGAATTTCTGAATCAACAATCCAGAAAGGCCTCCATTTAGGATTTTACTACTCTTCTCAAAATTAAAAAAGAGACTAGTAAAAAAAAAACACGGAAAACTTACAAGTTTCATGGAAACATTTCCTTCTTTTAATTTTTGTTTCTGCACAGAAATCTTAACAAATATTTAAAGATTATTTAAGGACTCTTTGAATCAGTTCCTCAAAACCGCAACAACCAGAACCTAAGTTTGCTTGAATGAAGCTAAATCTTCTCAACTTGAAAGGGAAAAATAAAAGTGTTTTATTTGATTTGGTTTCTTTTCAGTTTTTGCTTGTTTTTCCTCTGTGGAGGGTCTGATCATTAAAATGTGTGGAATGTTCAAAACAAGGTTAACCCTGCTTTAGGATCCCCAGAGCAAACTCTGGACTCCTTCCACCACCTGAATCACTTGAACCTAAGAGCAAAGTGCACAGTCTGCGTGTTTTTTCTTGCTTCGGGGAAGCCACAGGTCATCTCTCTCCCTGAGGTCATTAGACCTCAGGAACTGTCCGCAGTTGAGTCAGCTGTGGCCTTAGGCTTGCTTTGTTCCACCTTCCTTATGTTCACCTTTACAACTCTACTCTCTTGACATCTACCAAGTTACTGATACCCCTGCTTTTACTCTGTCCTGTTTAATAGTTTCTGTAGAGGACATAGAGCCCAGCACAGGCTGGGATCCCAAGACCATGGAAAGATCAGCCCCCTGCAAAATGCACTTAGAGAAATCCATTTTAGTGATAGCATGCAGTAGTTGTTTCTAGTACTTTATTTCCTAAAAAATGTGAGCACAAAAGCAGTAACTATACTTTAAATTATGCAGAGACAAATATAAAACAATTTTTAAATGATGTATTTTTATAATGTGTAGCACAAACGAGACAAAAATAGAACCAGTATCTCATACCTGTATGTGTTTATTACTTCTTAGAATGAGGAAAACCAAGGGAGTACACGGTGAGTCATTTTATAAGTGGAGAACAGAACACTAAATAATGACAAAATCAGTGCATATCAATTGCAAAATACCATATGCTCCTGTGTAAGGGACAGGAGCTAGAATGTCTCATCTTAAAAGAACAAGAAGAAATGTTAAAAGTAGGAAACAAACACACATTCAGATTTTGGAGTGTGGTAAGTCACCAGTTGGATGAACTTGAACAAAATTACATTAATTCCTGTTCTGTCATACTTAGTTGCTAATTCCTCCAAAACAGAAGCTTTCCTAAAGGTGCGCTGATGAGTTGAAAAAGCACAATTTCATGATGAGGTCCGCTGGAGATACCTAACATATGTTGGCTGGCTCTCCTTCTACGGCCCTGCACCCCCTGCTAAAGTAGTAACTATAGTAATTGATAATTAAGGGTGGCTTTAGCTTTACAATGGTTTACCTTTCTCTCTACTCTCATCTCTTCTTTTTTTTCCCCTACAGGTATTTCTATTGGACCTTGAAAATAGAAGGTTTTAAAATTCATGTTATGAAGAAAAAAGTCCCTACACAAACTCTCAGAAATCTCTTTCAAGATGTTTTATTTCTTTGGAAGATAGGAAGTGACCGGCCTTATTCTCCCATGACTGTTCAGAAACTGGGTCACAAAAGGTTAACTTCTTAAAGAAATGAAGAACATGGTGCTTTTTCCAGAAAAAAAAAAGCATGTCAGTGAGAAAAAAGCAATGTTTCAGTAATTGAGTAGTTATTTAGCATTTTTCAATACTCATCAGTGATAAAATTTTTATTAGGGATGTAATGTAGAAGTTCTAAGATTTAAATACTTTTGAGCTACCTGTATAAGTAAAAAATTGGTTATTATGGAAATATAGAATTATTTGGCTTAAAATAAGAAATCATTGATTGAAGCAGGGATGGAAGGCTTGCATATAATTTTCAATGATTCTGTGCATGAAATATGTGTTTCTTGACATTTTTATTTTTATATTTAGTCAAACGTTTATTTGTGAAACATTTTTGAAAGAAAGTATGAGTTAGCAAGGTTTTCTATTTCTATTTCTATATCATAATTATATACACAATTATGTGTATACTATAGGTTTTAAACCACTGACATTAGTATGAAATCAATCTTCTGATTCAGATCTTTTAATTGTTTTCAATGTATCTTTTTCAACATATCTCTTTTAATACGTATCTTTTTAAGATACATTTGTGTAGTGGAAATAAAAAGCAAAAAGGCTGAAGCCACTGTAAATATTCAGGTGATTGTCCCTAATGTGACTCAGAGTTTTCTGCTGAAGGAGGTAACCTACTCATTCTGGGACTTTGACTTAAACCCTTTGGAAGTACTGCCAGACAGGAGATATCTCTAAGTCAAATGTAAATTGTCTTGATCTAGAAAAGATGATGACTCCTTAATTCCCAAGGAGAATGCATCACAATATCCTATATGATTCATTTTCTTAAAAATTTTATATTAAAGATGAAACTGAAAATCCTTCTTTATTAAGAAAAAGGTTGTGTCTTCGAAACAAAACATAAGATTGGCAAACATCGCATAACTAGAAGAAGTCTAGCAACAATTCCAGGTAACTGTAGGATTAACAATGTAATCTAAATTCTAATTCTCCATAACCTTGAAGACCACAGCAGTAAACTGCAAAAGTAAAGGAAATCATCTGCTATGGTTTCTTTGTAAATGACCCCCCAAAGCCTCATGGGCTCATAGGTGGGGATTTGGGGAGGTGACTGGATTGTGGGGCCATGATGCTCGGGAGTGGCTTAGTGCACTGATGAACTTGTAACTCTGACTCAGGAGCTGAAGCCGGGTTGGAAGAGGTGGTCACTGGGGGTGTGGCCTGGGAGGGTCTCTCTCCCTCCCGCCTCTTTGATCCTTCTTTCCGCTTGTCCTCTGCTACCTTTTTCTGCCATGATGCCCTGCCTTGCAAACAAGTAAGCCAAACTGTAACTGTACAAACTGTAAGCCAAAATATATCGGTGCTCCATTAATTTGCAGGTGTCTGGTGTTGTGTCTCAGCAATGAGAAACTAAGACATCATCCATAAAGGATGAATATACCAAACCAACTTCAATTTTCATAAAAGTGCAAAACTCTAAACCCAGTGCATATCTGTGCCAGTGAATATAAGAGAAAAAATATAGTTGTTTTTCTATCCTCAGGAAAAGCTAAATTTTCAGTCATGTGATTATAGAATTTATAGATTTTCACTAACACACTATCCATATTTGTGCATGTGTATCTATTTATATATGCTAATTTGTCCACCAATAATAACCCCTATACTTACATGGGTATGTGGATCAATTGATACATAGCCCAAAGTCAACATCTGATTTAAAGGAGCAGTAATGACTGATTTCTCACTAAAAACAAGAACGTCATAAAAATGCCCAGTATCTCCACTCACCAATATTTTAATGGGTCAATGCAGCAAGACAGGAAAAACATTTAGAGACATAAAGCTCATGAGACAGCATATCCAAAAAACTGAAAGAACTGATTTTAAAATACTATGATTAGCCAAGCATAATGACCCATGCCTCTATGCCCAGCACTTGGGAGGCTGAAGCAGGAAGATCACCATGAGTTGTGGTCTACCCTGGGCTATATAGTGAGTTCAAAGCCTGCTGGACTATACCGTGAAAACCCACTTAAAAAACTGCAGTCAATAAGAATTCAGTAAAATAATGGGGAATATAATTAAAACATTAATAGGTTTCATATGTCTTTAAATAATAGCCAGTTAGATAACAGAGGAGAAAAAAAATTCACTTTAAGTAGAAAGTTTAAAGATTAAGTAGATAGGAAAAAATTTGAAAAAGTAGGTAAAGTACAAACAAATGATGCAAATGATGTAAGTTTCCTGAAAGGTAAAAAAACAAAACAAAACAAAAAAAACTCTGGATAAATGGAAAGCCCAATCGTCCTCTAAAATATGTTAAATCCTTGTCATAAAAACGAAAATTGTCTGTAGTACAATGCAAAATAATCACAATAAATACAGAAGTTTATTCTGTGACTCTTAGCCAAGTTTGTTACGGCAGCTTTGCTTGTGAAATACACCAAACAAAAATTGTTAGAAGGAAAATGTGAAAAGGTGAATAACGAGAGGCAAGCTCAACCTGTCAGAAATTGAACCATATTAGAAATCCTTCACAAGAGGTTTTACTATTTTTCTCAAAAACTATAGGTAATGGCAAATGAAGAGTGAGACAGCAATAATGTAGAATAGAAAGTTTATCATCAACCCACGGGCATAAAGAAATAATACGTAAATATTCGGTAGCTTTTCAAGTTAGAAAGGAAGTAAATGTTTTAATCAATAATATTAGGTCAACTGAACGGTCTTTTACAAAAGGATAAAATTGGATCTAAATCCGATAATCCATATTAGAATAATTCCAAAATTAAAATAGGAAAAATATTACTGAATAAATAAATGGAATAGTTTAAATCTGAAGGAAAAGGCAAATATCTTATCACTCAAAATCCAAATGTGATGACAAGATACATACATTGAATATTTTAAAAAAATAAACTGAAAAAGAAAAATTCGTCAATTATATTACAAGTAAATGGTTTATCCTCCTACCATGGAAAAAGCTCTTAATGCTTAGAAAGAAAGTTATCAATACTTTCAATAAAAGAAGATCAAGAAGTATGAGGAAAAACCATAGCAAACATCCTTACACATACAAAAATTTATCAGTCTTATTCTTAGTCAGATACATATGAATGCAACTACAAAAAAGTGCAATTTGTCACCTATTAAACTGACAAAACTCCAAAAGGTTTACAATGTGCTTCACTGACAATGCCATGGAGAGAAAGGCCCTCAATAACACTGATGGAACGATTACAAAACAGCATAATTCCTTGAAAGTAGAATTTGAAAATATCAAAAAAAATTTGCAGAAGTATTAACCCATGGTCTCTACATTCTCAATGTAATAATCTCATCTAGGAGAGAAAGAGAACAATCCAGGTATGCACTACCAAGGCTGAAGGTTATTCAGAGCAGAATTATTCGAAACAGTGAAGTATCAGAAGCAATCCAAATTTTCAGCACTATAGGACAAGTTTAATGAACAATTGTCCTTCCTCCAAAAGTATATTGCGCAGCAATAAAAAGAAAATGTAGAGCAGTATTTATACGGTGATAGCAAATGATCCCTAGGACACATAAAATGAGATGTGTAAAGAGGTTTGCATGTGAATGTACATAATGTATTTGCTTACTTTTATAAAATATAAACACTGAAAAGAGGAACAAGAAATAGTACAGGAAAAAAAGGAAATAGTACAGGAAAGGCGATAAAAGATTTCTCTGAAGAGAATTTAAAATATCTTTCAAGACATCAAAGTACATTTGATTATTAAAATATAAATACATTGAGAAATAACCCTGAAGTTAAAAACATTGTGAAGCAAATTAATAAACATCTGTGCAATATATTCTGAGACAAAAAGAAATGTTTTGAGTTTCAATTAGTGTTTTATTTTTTAGAACTATTGTTGATATTATGAAATGTAAAATAAGTCAAATGTATACAGTAATTAGGAACTACGCATTTCAGTTTAAGAGAGAAACAACAAAATTTAATGAATTTAAAGAAACAAATCCTATTAAATCTGTATTAGAAATGTCATATATGCTACTATTATATTTACCTCTACCTAACTATATCTACTCCATCTGGATCTATTTTTATATCTGCATCTTTGCAAATTTGTTCACTAAAAATATCTGAAAGTAATCACTTCATAGCGATGAAATTCTGCTTCCTAGAATATTTCTCACTAAACGCAGCAAGTTTCCTTGGAAAGATGGCTAATATGATGAGGTCCAAAGAATAAAAGATAATAAAAGAAAAAGGTAAACCTGGGCTATTGTTTTTGACAGACAAGCGCAAACTAATGGGAACTTAATCAAGGACATAGGATCTGTTAGGTAAGTTTGAAACAATTTGACCATCAAAGACAAAAATGAATAAATAACAATATTTCAGTATTTAGTTCTTTTTTCGTGTACCATCATGTCATTTATTCAGGAAAGTATATGTGAATAACAACTAGACATATGCATGGGCTTATACAAAAGTGCACATACAAACACCTGCACACCTCCCTCCACCACAGCTTTGCAGGAGTTTGGATGGTTTTCACCTTAAACCCAATGATGTAACTCAGTATCCCTAAAAGAGAGTGAGAATTTCATTTTGTGCTTTCTGATCTGACCTATTTGAAGACAATAATATTATCTTGTTAGCATTCTTCAAATGCTCAACTGAATATACACTCCTTCAGTTCTAACTTTCAGTGTATACACAACACAATGATACGGTTAAAGCATAATGACCAATGAAGAGACAATCAGGTAAATCTAGGACACCAAACATTCTACAGGATAACTGGTCAGGTCTGTCCAATGTCACAAGATTAAAAATCAGAAAAGGTTGATCATGGACTTAAAAAGAATAATGAAGCAAAGCAATCAATAAAACATATGAATATCAAAAGACTCATTTTGAGGGAGTAAAAGGTTAAAGATTTTAGAATATATGCAAACAAAGAAATTAATTTATAGTCTTATAATTAGATCATACAATCTCCTTCAGCATTCACAGGAAATTATTTCCAGGATCCACCCCGCAGTAGATATCAAAATCTGTAGATGTTCAAGGGCCTCACATAAGATAGTGTGGAATTTGAACATGATCTGCACATATACATACTTTAATAACCTCTATATCATTTATAATATTTAACACAGTGTAAATAGTTGTGTTAGGAGTATTGACAAGGAAAAGTTCTGCAGCTCTGAATAGATAAAATTTTTAAAAATATTTTCAGTCCAGCACTGGTTGAAGCTGAGCATACAGAATCCACTGACGGGTACTACCAACTCTCTCAAGCAGTGTTACCAGGTTTCACTCTGCTCGTATTATTATAGCTATGGAGAAAAATTGTTTCTTAGAAAACACATTCTGGCATTTTTAGAGGCAAAGTTTCATATTTTTGTCTGTCTTCACATGCGCCTCCCTGAAGCAGACCATGAAGTCCAAGAATGTCCTTCTGTGACCTCCTGCCTCTGTGCTCCCCTAAATAACCTTCACGTGACAGGTATCTTTTCCTACACTGGAGAAGGAAACAATGTCACTCAAGGCCAACCGGAAGAATCTCAACCCACCCACCTTGCAAAGTTCACCCCACTCTCTTGTCACTGGTTCACACCCTTTTGTATTTCAATCCCACTTCTGCTCAACTCTCCATAAAAGTACATAAAGCTGCTTTTGGGGATTACTTTGTAAGCACCCATGTCATGTAAAACTTACACAAATCTGTACTCTTTTCACCGGCTAGTCTTTATTCTATTACAATACATCCAGCCGTGAGTTCTGTGAGGGGTGTGAAAAGGTATTGCATTTCTTCTCTGCTGCATCTGCATGCGTATTATTACTCAGAATCCATAGTTTACAGCAGGGTTCACTCAGTGTTGTGTATGTAGGGCTGCTATGGAAGGGTACCTCACTGTATTTCACAAGGAATAGTTCCAATGCTATAAAAACAGTCTTCTGTTTAACTTTCCTCCCCCTCCTAACTAGCCCCTGGAAACCACCAACTTTTTACTATGTCTTTTTGTCTTTTACTGAATGGCATATAGAAGAATTTACTAGTATGTAGTCTTTTCTAATAACTTCTTTTACTTAAATAATATGCATTTAAGTTTCCTCATCCATATTTTTAAGTTGACATCTAAAATTTTCATCATAAGTTTAATTGGTTTCAAAAGACACAACTCAAGTGTAACTGAGAATCCTGACATTTAAATTCTTCTATGGAAAGATAGTTTTCAAAATTTTATTCATATCTACTTTAAATTAATATTATGAAAGCAAATTGTATAAATCAGTGGGTTTCACTGTGACATTTCCATACACATAGATATTGTGCTTTGATCATAGGTTTTCAATATATAATTCTTTTAAATGTCTTTCAAGAAACAGAAATCCCACAGTGACTGGACATAAACCTTCATTCATATCTATGAAGCTACATATAAATACCTGAAATGTTGTTTCCTCTTGAAAAGTACTTTGCATTTTTAAATAATTTTATCTTGTAATATTTTACTACTTTTTAAAAAACTTCTCTGAAAATGAACATAAGTTCAAATTAATTTAAATTGTTTTCTGAGAATTTGGAAGCATTTATTTATTACAATAGTTATGATATGCATACATATAGCTTTGAAAAGCAGTTTGGAAGTACAGAAAATTAAATTTTACTGAACGTTCCCCCAGAGTTATGGACTGTCAAGGTGACATATTTATTGTCATCATCAATTACTCACGTATTTTGAAAGGTCCTTCATTACCTGAGATAGTTTTTATTTTCCCTTGAAACAATGCAATTACATTTTGAATGTAGGATGGGTAAAATACTGAACTGTTTTTGAAAATTTAATGTAAAGCCATTATGATAGAGTAGGATCACAAGCATAGTGGGTGAGTTAAGTTTAAAAAGGGTCCTGATAAAAGGCTAAAGATTATGAAATTCAATCTGCCCAAGCTGGTGGATCTTTTGAAAAACATTGATGTAGACTTAGGAAGGAGTTACTACACCTAGAGCGAAGATTATTATTCTAAACCACCTAAAGGTAATTTAATCACATTCTCCCTCTCGTCCTTTCTTTCCTTTATCTGTAATCCTTCTTTATAATGAAGTTACTTACAATTAAAAAAATAAAATACATTCAACTCTCAAGAAAATTTTAGTATATGTCCGCATATCACTAGGTCATAGGTTTCTTATAGCGTGACAAATCTTTCACAATTTCACTTTGCTATCAGTTACCTATGATATGTGATTTGTGGCCAGGCAAGCACTTTAAATAATAGCCATGTTAACAAGAGGTATATTGATTGCATCCATTATACTAAGGATAGTTCTCAGATACATCATCTGATTCCCATACATCTTAATCTGAATTTTATAGGTGAGGCTATGAAGCTTGGTTTAGCAAACAGCATTCCTTGTTCAAAGTGACACAACTAGGGAAACAGGAAAAAAATATATAGATATATATGCACATTGTTTTGTGCTTCTAATCATTGCACCAACCTGCTGCTGTCCTCTGGTCCTCTGTTTGATGTTTCAGGGCCTTTAATATTTCCTGGGCTACACAGACACTTCTTTATCCTGAGTTTGAATGAATCAGTTCTACAATGCAGTGTCTTCAAATTCCTCGCCTGCAAAATACCTGAATTGAATGAGTTGACTTTGAAATCTCCTACTAAAGCTCCATAATTCTACTTCTTTTTAGTCTATAGCATACTGGAAACATTTCACATGAAACAACTGATAGAACGATACAACCAATCTGCCACTCTTTTTCTTTCTGGCTGGTAAACACGGCTTCTCCACACAAAATCCAATTGTAATTTTATCCTGTCTCTTGCTTCTTCCTATTTTTTCTTCTCAGTTTTGTTATAAGTTGCTTCTTATTTTATTTTTTTTAAATTTTTAAGACTATTTTTGCTTCTTTACTGGTTATTTATTTGCAGAGTCAAAGAGACTTACCAATCAATAATTTTGAAAGTCATCTTTAATACGTGTTAAACCTTTTAGCCAAATAAGCTCATAGGGATGCTTTGGCTCCTCACTGGAACTGCTTTCTTATGAAATGGTTTAACAGACAGAAAAGTTCTCCGAAAATTTTCCCTCCCTATTTTGCCATGTTAAGTCAATATTTTCTATTACAGCTATCTTTTTCCTTGAAGGCAATGAGGTCCTCCTAGGATTCTTCTAAAGGGCATATATGATAAGCAAATGAAGGATGAGGGAACAGTATGTGGAGGAAAAGTAGAGTGAAGTATAATCACTTATGAAGTTATTGAAATTATTTTACTTAAATAACCGCTTTGTATCATCCTGGAGACCCTAAGGGAATAGGGAAAGGACCGGGTGCATTTTGAGTGTTAAGATTGGAGAATGCCTGATGAAATGAGAGGTGGAATCTCTTGAGACTCAGGGAGCAGCCTGAAGGCATTGTGGTAAAATGACAAATGGAACTGGGAACTTTGCCTGCTTAGCAGTTTTGTCCAAGGCCAGCCTATCTGCGGAGGTCATCTTCTCCAGCCCTAGACCTGTAGACTTGATTGCATCAAAACCACAGAGGACAGTTGAGCTCCTATTGCAAACCAAAATATCTCCAGTGAAGGAGTTCCAATGACCTTGTTCTAGAAAAAAAAATGATCACCAATAGTTTACTCTACTTTTCAGAAAAGTATAAATACTCAAAGCTCAGCAATAAGGATAACTCACTGTAAAGTATCCACTGCTGCTCTCTGAGATGGCCAGGCACTGGGCTAGCCACAGAAACACAACGCAACTTGCTTCCTAGCAAATTAAGCTGTGAGTATCTGCCTCAAACCTTCCACAGAGATTTTTCAATGAAAGGGGGAATGCTTGCCTGTAAGCCCTGCAGTACACTATCCGCACCAAGACTTCTGATTATTGTACAGCACCTTTTCTTACTAAAATAACCCGCAGGCATACACATCTGCCTGTATACTCTCACTGATAACTAGATTTCAACTCCTTTAGAAGGGCAAGCCCTTAGAAGAGACAGATGAGTTTAGACACACGGCACGGGAGGGCTTCCTCAATCTAAGGGACTCTGAATGTTCTAGAGGCAGCTATGACAGAATAGCTCAATCAAAAAGAGTGCATTAGAAATTACAATGGGGAGGGATTATAATTTAATATAGCCACCATCTCACCTTACCAGGGTGTATAAAATACCCATAAAAGTCAGAAAACAGGACAAAAATACATCATCAAGCAGTATGTTTTCAGGCTATGGGTATAACACCATGATAGAGTGCATGCCTAGCATGTGTGAGGCCTTGAGTTCAATCCCCAGCATTACAAAAAAGAGAAAAAGAAATGTCTCTTCATGCCCTCAAAAATGCTTGTTATCTGAGGTTCACCTACCAGCAGTCTCATTTATTCCTGTGTAAGTGGCAATAATGTCAACATGGGTAGCAAGATACTAATTTTAAACTATGCAGCAGCATGCAGAAGTAAAGCAGAGATCCAAGTCTTCATTGCTCTCTTCCTTTATGAGAGAAAATTAGCACACTGCCTTTAATTTGCTTTTTCTATGATCAGTCTTTGAGAATATATCATGAAACACTGAAGTATCACCATAAGAAGTTAACGTATATGTGTGGGATTACAAACCATTTGACTCCCTCATTGCTAAAGAGAACCTTATAGATTACTTATGTTTTATTTGTCACATTTTTTTTCTTTTCACACATCTGAGTCAATTATTCTAAGGTGATTCTTTTTTAAGCCTAATACCACATTCATACAGCAAGCCTTAATGAGTCCACTAGGAGTAAACAAATTAGTCTCCAGGATGTATTATGCATTAATTAATCAAACTAATAGTATTGTATAATGTGCACTAGATGAAAATTAGTTCTGAGTACAACACTCACGTACAGGGAGAGAATCAGAGAAAAAATATGGAGGAATAAAGAAAAATCAGTTTCTACAAATATAACTTAAACAGTACTGCTTCCCTACCTCTTCTTTCTGGCTGCTCAGTGGCAAAGATGGCTTTTACAGTTGAGGTAACTATGGGTTAGAGATGCTAGCAAGAGAAAGAAAGCATCTGGGAACAAAATACCTCCAGGCCTGCAGGAAGGGAGTGCAAACTATGACCTATTCCCTTTTTTCACACAATTCAGGAGGAATAATTGTTCTCATATTTTTAAGTGGCTAAAAAAATCAAAGGCAAATTAACATGCCATGATACATGAAAATTATAGAAAATTCATATTCTGAACATCATAAAAAAGTTTCACTGGAATGCTGATACATTTCTTATTTCTTGTCTATAGCTGCACTACAGCAGTGAATTAAATGATTGTGAAAAAGATCTTGTGGTGTGTAAAATGGAAATTATTTATCCACTGGATCCTTACATAAAAATTCTAACAAATCTAGAGGACAGAAGAATTTCCAGCTATAATAACATAGGTACCTATATAGTGTAAAAATACAGTTTAAAAGTTGGAGACTGAGCCAGATCTCATGATGCACTAGAAAATCAAATAACTTTTTTCTCTTCTTGCTAAATTTGCCAGTCTAATTCCGAACCTGAAGAGACATTGTAAGTTATAGCTTCTACCTGAATGTCCCCTGCAAAACCTTATGCAGTCTTAGGTGGAGCTGGTTAGTCTAGGATGTCTGATACTTGGATTAAAGGAGTGAGGTACAAAATTGTCCACTGATTGGAATTAGCATAGTTCTGGGTGTGACTGAATGTTTTTACTGAAAATAGAAGCCCCTGCCCTGGTTGTGGGGGTGGTGCTACCCAACAGGCTTGTAGCTAGTTTCACATAAATGGGAAACACAGAATGATTATGCTGCTGCTGCTGCGGCTTGCTGCCTTCTGCTTGCTACACCATGGGCTGTTTCTCCTCTGTGCTGCCCTCTGCTATGCCACTCTGCCTTGAAACCAGCTGACTATGGACTGAAACCTCTACAGACTGTAAAACAAAAAAACTTTTCCTGCTTTAAGTTGTTAGTGTTGAGTATTTTGTCCAAGCAGCAAGAGAAAAATAACTGAGAAATTATACACGTATGTGCACTTGTAAATTTGAAAAATGAAAATTTCATAGAAGAAGAAGACAAACTAAGCAAGTGTTCCAGCTTAAGTTAGACAAGAGTTACAGAATGATTAAATTTAGTGTGTTGCCATGGGCTGGAGAATTAGCTCAGTGGCTTAAGCACCTGCCTGGCAAGGGTGAGGTCATGAGTTCGATCCTTGGTACCCAAAAAAAAAAAAAAAAAGAGTTCCTCAAATCAATGTGTTGCCTTGGGTAGGTATGTATTTGGATGCTTATTTTTTTTGTAAATAAATAGTATTATGGAGATAGTTGGATAAAATTATTTTTGATGACTAAGATGATAGTACAGGCTCAAAGCCAGTTTTCTGTTTTTGAACACTGTAATATTGTTTTGTACAATGAGCATGACTCTTGTGCATAGAGAATATTTTCAATTAAAGAGTCTGAATGAATCAATTAATCTCAATTGTTTCATGGAAAGAATGTACCTATGCATGTTTCAGTATCTTTATGCAGTATGTTTGTATATATATATATATATATATATATATATATATATACACACACACACACACATATGAGGGAAGAAAGTAAAATTTTGATAAAATGGTAACAATGGAGAATTTGGGTAGAAAACATAATGGAGTTGTTTATAGGACTCAGCTTTTCTACAAGTCTGAATTATTTAAAAGTAAAACTGTATGTAATAAAATGACAGTATTTCTCTGCATTAATATGAAACACAAATGCCCGGTTTGGCAGCTCTTCTGTCTCAGAAGTAGTTGTGTCCCCAGTGGTCACTGGGTGTGCTAGCTTTGTACTGTATCGGCATAACCAATCTGAAAGTATCTTTTGCAGATTTCCACTTCTTTGTAGTTCAGACTCAAAAAAAATTCACACAAGACTTGGAAGGAAGAAGAGAATTGGCACATAATGTATCTTCCTTACAATGGTGTGGGATTGGGCATTAGGGCAGGTCATCTATGCTGTCAAAGCCCTAGGTGTCCATCATGCTGATGTGGGACACACAGGCCATCCAGCTCCCACTATTTCCTCCTGAAGCTCTTCTGTATCCTTGGCCAATATGGATACAATTTTGTGGTGAAGACAACATCAGCTACTTTTGAGAGTCCTCAGTGTTGCGGTTGTGGGTGGTCAGAGAAAATCCTGGACTCCTATTTATACTTGGTCTCACCCATATCCAGCTCTCCTCCCAATGCCACAGAAGGTCTAATATCTATTTTTAAAATCACTTATTCTTTCTCAATTATGGTGTCTCTGCTCCTCTGATCAAACTCTGTCTCAAACCCTTGGCTTCCTAAAATAGAGCAAAGGTCATTTAGCAAGCACTTGAACGTTTGTTTCAACTCAAGTCTCATGTCACTGCATCCTCCTTTGAAAGCATCTCATTATCTAGAACTCCTAGGAGAATGTTCCGAGAACTGCCAAATAATAAAAATGAACAACATCACCATTTGTTGGGTGTCTACTATGTGAGAAATCCTGTGCCCCATATTATCTTTAAAACTAACACCCTCAGGCTAGTTTTCAACCCTATTTTTACAGATGAGAAATTGAAGGTCAAAGGCGTTGTCACTTGCCCAGAATCTCCCAGTTAAATAATAGCAAAAACAGGGAGTGAAATGCAGTTCTTTTCACATCTCGAGTTGATACATATATTTTTAATTGTACCAAGCTGTCATCTCAGAAAATAAAGGTAGCCTCCCCACTACCTAGAGGATATTATCTTTGTGACAGCCGAGAAATTTACTGAATCCCAATATTTCTTTCTTTTTATCCCTATCATAGCATTATATGAGGAAATGTAACTAACGGGTGCATATTATCTTTTTAAGGCAGTTCTTATGTCTCAGAAAACAAAATATAAAAAATGACTGATCTGCACAGTAAGAAAAGCACAAGAGCTATTTCATTAATCTCAGTATATAGACAGTTTCAGTTAATTTTTTGGTCTTCAGTCTATTTCGCTTTATTACAATAAATGGCAATTCTTATTCAACATTTCTGCCAACGCACATCTACATCTATGATCTCATTTAAGTTTTATAATAATGAGCTTAGAAAATATACAGAGCTCATGTTATTAATGCTTGTTTTACAGACACAGAGACTAAATCCGAAAAGATTACATAAGTCATCTCAAGTAGAATCTGTTCTTTTTATCTACCTCATTCTCTTTCTCCTTTAATCCTGTAAGAGCATTCGGATTTTGCTTGAAGACTCCCATCCTTGCATAATTTCCGTTCCTTATAGTTGGTCTGAGGCTGCTTCTGTTCATTACTAACAACAGACATATTATATAGGCCTGCACAGTTCCTGTCTACCACCCTTCTGATTACAAGGCTCGGTCAAAATTGGACATGTCACCTACGCCAGTTCACTGAGAAGTACCAGAGAAAGACTATGCAGGAAGTTCCCTCTGTCCCTGAAATTGTAACTAACATGATATACGCTTTTACTTGCATAGGTCAACACAGAGTGAAGCATATGCCCACAGTCAACAGAAATGATAAAGAGATAGTTCCATGTAATTTGAACACTGAGATTCATCCAGGAGATTCAAGCAACTAAGAATCCCACAGGTATCTTTAAAGTATAGGGTGAATGTCCCTAAAACTAAAATTTCAAAATGCAAAATTCTTTAAAAAAATATTTTGAGTACAAGCACACTGCCATATGTGGAAAAGTCCACAAATTACTCAGCTTGATAGGCACAGCACATGGAAAATACTGTGTAAAGTTACCTTCGGGCTATGTATGTAGAGTGTGTAATGAAGAAACTAATAAATTCAGAGCTCAGATTTGGGTCCCATCTCAAAGATATTTCACACAAACATTCTTAATTTGAAACACTTCTGGTGCAAAGGATTTTGCACAATAGATACCCAAACTGTATATTCTACATATCCAAGCTTTCTTCTCCCACCCTATTGAACTCTTTTTCCTTTTTCCTCTTCCATCTCACTCTGGTGCTCTCCTACTCTCTCCAGTCTGTTGTTTGCTTTTCCCCTTCCCTCATGTCTTTTTTCATCTTTGCCTTTTTCACTCTTTGTGCTCCTCTTCATGTCTCCTGTCTTCCCTTGTTCCATTTGCTCTCCTCTCCTCTCCTCTCCTCTCCTCAACTTGCAGTCAAAAGAATTTTATATAATTCACACTCAAATTTCCATATTTAAACTGCAGACACTGGAACTCAGGTCACTAACACTTCGCCCATAAGAATTTCTTAATAGGCATGCTACCTCCTTAGTAAATGACACTGCTGTTTCCTGATTGGCTGGAATCTTCTTCTTCATTTCTATTTTGCTTCTCTAGTGAACTATTTCACTTGAGCATGCATAGATAAATGAATGAATGCTTGTAGAAACTGACATTTTTCTAAACTGAGTAATTGCTATGTACTAAAAAGTATACCAATAAGGCAAGATCGATTTAACAGCTATGTTCCTGTGGAAGAAATCCAGTTGGTTTATGTCATACTCAAAGCTGGACATTGAATTATAATGAAGTCATCAATGGTTTTCTAAATCAATTATTTTTCCTATATTTAGGGAAGATTTGTAAGTGGACACATGCATTTAGGAATTGTTTCTGTGACTGGTTATTCATTCATTCCTTTTTCCCTTTTGTTCTTATAAAATGGATAAATCCTATACAGAACTATAGCAGAAAGCACTATATTATGATGGAAAGGAATCGAGAATATTTTTGTCTGAGTGATGAAGAAACATGCAAAATATAAAGCATAAGAAAACAAGTCATACTGTATCATACAATAAAACTTGTCTATTCGCTTTTGACTGAAGAAATGATCCAATATTTACTTGTATAATCTGATATGGTGAACAAGTAGGACTTGTCCAAGGCAATCTGAAATCAACTTAGCTGATCTTATGAAAGTTGAGAGTTAAATAAAGGTTACGGGAAGGTAGAAAGGCTAGAGAGGTAGGAGAGGGGAGGAAAATTTGATCAGTAGCTGCTAAGCTCAATTAGAAAGGGTGACTGTGGAAACGCTATTGTATTATATATTCAAAAATGCTAGACGAAATAATTTTGAATGTCATCACCATAAAGAAATAATAAATGTTTGAAGAGATACACATGCTTGTTCTGATTTGAGTATTATAGAATGAACCCACATACTGAAATGTCACCCAGTACCCCATGGCTATGTACATGTATTTTTGTCAACAACAACAACAAAACACTTGGTGATTACTGAAATCCTCTCTGTTAAGCTAGTTGTTCTGTCCCTAGAATAAATCTTGTGTAGTCTCATAACTTAATTCCTTAACTGTGCCCAAGAAATCATTCTTCAATCTCAGGCATGAACATTATCTCCTTTTAGTAATTACTTTGTCCATTCTGTTGTATTGATCAAATGTCGAGATCAAAATTAAAACTTTTTCCCAATAGGCTCTTCCTGTAACATTTCAGAGCCTCTGCCAAATGTCTGTGATAGCAGAAAGCGGTGATGTAGTTGGTTTCTTTCTCTGTCTCACCCACTGGTTGTTTTCAGTCATTTGCTAGGGCCAGATGTAGCTCCTCTGAGGTTGAACCAGAAGACAAACAGGAATATTCTGACAGGAGTATTTCTGGGCTGACACTGTTGATAATTTTGCTTGGAGATGCCAGATGTTTAAAGGTGACTCATTTTTGGCATGCGTTCTCATTTATTCCAGGAGATATCATCCGTATTCTTTATACTTGGTAGTGTCTTTCCTTTAAACAGTCTCATGATTCCTTCCCAATTCTGTGCCTCACTGTTTTCACTAGTTTCTTTTAGTTGGTCACTTACCACCAAGCAGATGCTCTCAACTAAATCACCAGTCCCCCCGATGTAGGGTTGCATGAGGTTCTCTGTGGTCTGCCTTTGGGAAGGGGGAGAATGGTTGCTTGCAAATGCAGCCTTGCTCTCTTCTGCCATCAGACATTTCAAACAGCTTCTACTGTAGCCTTCTCTAAAGACTTCAGACACCAGGACACCACATCTATTCAACCCTACAAGTCACATCGCTAGCATCTTTAGAGTCTTCATGTCCCTTTGTAAGTAGATAAGAAGCAAGGAGAAAATCATCAACCATCTTCATAATAGATCTATTAGGAAACCCTCCAGCATCTAACCTGTGGCCCATGTAAAACCAAACTTCTTAAATAGCTGGCAAAATAGTATTGAGCCACTTAGTTCCAAATTCTGCTTGTACAGTTCATCTCTTCTTTTTGGAATATGGTATCTACCTTCTTAGACTTTGGCAAAATTAGAATTATATTAAGCAACCTTTTGAGGTGAATCACTTCTATGCAAATGTTTGACCAAATAACCTAGCATCATCTCACTTATAATATCATATTCTGTAGTTAAATCAGTTGCTAGTCATGTATTCTTAAGGAAGTTAGGGATAACAACATTTTATTTTTACCCTTCCTATATGCATTTGATATTCTTTTTTTTTTTCATTTTCTGGTACTAGGAACTGAACTCAAGAACTTGAGCTTGCCTGGCAGGCGCTTATGCCACTGAGCTATATCCTCAGCACATTTAATGTTTAGATTTAATTTTCAATCAACTAATTTGCTTGCCAGCTGGATGCTGAATAAAATTACATAGTTCTGAAAGAATAAATGAACCAACCAGTTGGAGAATGTAAGGAGATTTCCCAAAGGAACAGTTCCCATGAAATAGCTATCTCCCAGCATGGAAGCATTCTGCATCTAACCTCAAGAGAATAGATCTTGACACACTGTTTTTTGCTGTTGTTGCTCCTTGATTGCATATAAACTGAGAGGTTTGCTGAGATTTTAGTTTCAGGGCTGAACAAATGTAAGGGGACTCTTGTTTACTATATGAAGAAAACAGTCAACATATCTTGTTACATTTGCACAGTAATTCTCAAACAGGTGAAATCTATACCCCTTGGAAACATTCAGCAGTGTCAGGGTACATTTTTGGTTTTCACAGTTGGGAACAGAGAAGGGTATCTCATGGAAAGAGGAAACGGGCATTGTTGAGTATGTTATAATGCATAAGAAAACCTACCACGGCACAGAATTAGCTGTACTAAACTGACGAGAGCACCAAGGATGAGAAGCTGTAATTTACATGAGGTGAAACATCCAGAACTATAGAGGGAGGCTGATGGATGCAGAAACTATGAAAGTTTCAGATACAAACTTTTAACCCCTTGCTATTTCTTTAGTGAGTCTACCAGGAAACAACTTTAGAGACAACACACTACTCCACTGGTAAGAAAAGAAACACAAGGGGATCTTCACCTCTTTTCAACTGATCAGCTCTAAGGTACTGAAACCATAGCAGATATCTTCAAAATATTTGATAACATTCTCCAAAAGAATTCTCAAAAACTGCATATGTCTTCACAGCTTTTAAAATTGATATCTACATTTAAAATTATCCATGTGCAAAGACTTGGAAGTTCTATAGTCTTTAGCAGTTAGTAATATTACATATATACTTTAACTAGACATTTTTGTCAAAAGTTTACAGCTTTAATTCAGTTATTTCAATGTAAAGAAGCGTACACCTAAATAAGGTGACGTGTAAAGGTAACATTCAATGTCAGACTGTCCTTCATATCACACATTCCTCCAATCAGAAAAATATGTGGTTTCAATTTTAATTTAAAAATATTATGCAACCCTCCGACATCTTTTTATTTATTAATTCTTATTTAAGATACATTGAAACAGGAGAGGAAGATAATTAGTTTATCACCAGAATGTAAGATTTGAAAGAGCACAATTTATTATTTCTTTTGGTCTGAACTGTAAGCATATATTAGGTGTTTAATAATCATTTAGATAACACTGGATGAAAGAGGAGATGATAGATGACAGACCGACAGATAGATGGAGGCACTGATGGAATAAAATGCCTCATCATCCCCCTGAATGTCTACATTCTCTGACAATCCCTCGAATTCATTATTACCTGATGCAGTATGTCACACTGAGATGTGCACAGGATGAGAGTTTATGTGTTTCAGTGTAACGAGAGACGAACACCATGTGCTGGGAACTGAGGAGGAAGAAGTGATAGATCACAGACAGCTTCTCAAGAACTGGTTTTGGAAAGAAGGACAGTAAAAGAGCAAATTGCTGTAAAACTATTATGCCACCATAACTTCTCGGCAGAGGTATTGTGCCCCTAGTTTGAAGACAGTTCCGCTGAAGAGTGGGAAATGTCGTGTTAATGAGGAAAGTAAGTCAGTGCGATGAGCTTGAAGGACAAAAGATGAGTGTGGAATCCAGGACTGGGCCAGATTGACTATATACAGAGAAGACAATTTGCAGTTATAAACAGATGAGAGAAGGGATGTTTATACATTAGGGATCCCAAGAGTGTTGTGCAGGGTAGACAGAGTGAGGCGCATGCTTGGGGACAGGCTCATTTCTACCTTCTTCCAGTTCATTCTGGAAGGCTCATTAGAATGAGCCTTAGCTCACAGCACATTCTTTTTAGTGAGAAACAGAATCCTCACAACCAACGCTGGTCCTGGCACTGGCTTTGCCTGTCTCACAATCCACGTACACTCCTTTGTTCTGCTAAGTGTGTGCTTCACATGGCACCTGGCATATTCCACTATTTTATCTCCTCTCTGGGGACAGCATGGATCCTACTATTGCAACCCAAGAGGAATCTGAACAGACTAACAACTCTACCACATCGGCTGATGCAAAGACCCTCCTAGCCATGGGCAACAGATGTCAATGCCCAAAGTTGATCTTCCTGCTCTTTCTCTAAGCGAGAACGCTTCTTTTTTTAGCCTAATACTAAACTGAGTTTTATTTTCCTTTGTGATTGTTCTTCTAAGGTGCACTGGGCAGGAGTGCTCAGATTTCTCCTGATAATAGGCAACAAAGGCCACTTGCTCAGCAGTATAAAAGTGACCTTCTGTATCATTTCACACATTTATTTTCCTCCTGGAAGTTGTCTATCTTTGACATTCTATTAAATATTTACTTGCTTTTCTGTTCTCCATCACTAAGGAATATGAAGATGGACATTTTTCAGCTTTTCATAGCTATATTACCAGTGCCTAGGATAGGGTCAGTTCCATAGAAGGCACTTGATCAATATTTATGAGTTAAGTATTGAACAGGCTACCTTGGAAATAGCTCCAGATCAGGATTATGAAGCAAAGGACTTCGGCCAGCCAGGGGAGGACCTGGTGCTTGTTTAACCAACTCAGGGTTCCTACTCCCTGTCTTCATATGTAGCAAGGAGCTGTCATTTGCTGGCAATTCTTCAGTCACATTTTTTATTCTAATCAGGGGTAGTTATCCGAGGAGTACAAATTCTGAATGGACATTTTTAAAAGGAAGTAAGGGAAGAAGATGAGACAAAATGAGAACATTAAGTACATGGCTGGGGAGTAAAAACTTGCCATAAAAATGAAGAAGAAGAAGAAGAAGAAGAAGAAGAAGAAGAAGAAGAAGAAG
>PVJX010006702.1:0-49644 GCA_004027295.1 Dolichotis patagonum
GGCCCAGATGCCATTGATGTGCGATTCTGTCTTGCTCCTCAAAAAAAAGTTTGGAAAGTTAAAGAATAAAACAAAACATTTTAAATAGAAAAATAAGCTTACAGAATAAGAATACAAAGCAAGGCATTTTGTACAGCTGTATAATGTTTGTGTTTTAACCTAAGTGTTTTATTAAAAAAACTTGAAAAGTTTAAAAATTCAGGCCCTTTGCACTGAGCTATATCCTCAGTCCTTGTTGATTTTTTATCTTGAGATAGAGTATCTCTAAACTGCTAAGTGTTTGACTTGAAGTCTTCCTGTCTCAGCCTCCCAGAGGACGGGAATTACAGACACGTAGCACCATACTTGGCTTCCCACACTTTTTGATGGAGATGGTTGTTACAGCCTGGATTTAAAACATTGCCAGAAGGTCATATTTTAAAGCTTGGTCACCAGCCTATGTCACAGTTAGGAGTGCTACAAACCTTGGGTATGTCCTCAAAAGGAGGTGATGTAAAGTGCGGTCATTGTGATGCAGGAGAAATTAACTCCCAGCTTGTTCAATGTCAGATGTCCTGAATATGTGGTCCACAACATCAAGGGATGAAGTCTCAAACCAAAGGAAAAAGTTAGGACTTTTTAAAAATTTTATTTAAAGAGAAAAAAAGCAAAACAGAAAAGGGGGTAGAAATAATACAGAATTTCAAAAAAAAAACCAGTAACAAATCACTAGTTGATAAATTACATATTGTCTTCTTAGAAATAGTTGTTCATGTTACAAAATTAAGGCATACAAAGTGAATACGCAAACAATGAGGCTGCAAACAGTTCTGTTCAATGATCCAACAAAAACTTAGTAATACAGTTATCAATCCTACACACTTAAACATGCATGCAGTTATATCCATTAGAGTACTTTCTTTTCCTCCTCTTGCTTTTTAAATCCATTATCTGTTTAGTTATATCATGTTTCAGCTTTCTTAGTACCTTATTAATCCATTTTGTTGTTGTTATTTCCTTTTTAATCACCTTATATAATTCTGTTGTTTTGTTTTTGAGTTTCTCATCATCCATGTCTCATGGATCATCTTTGATGGAGTCTGGAGTTTTTAGAGGTATTTTGTTACCTTGTTTTCTCATGTTCTATTGTTTTTTTATTTAATTTTTATTAATTTGGAGGTAGTAGTATACAACAAAACAGGATGGAATAAAGCCAATTGAGACAGTGCAGTGAAACTGGTACAGAACTTCACAGCAGGTCACCGGGACAACAGTAATAGGCACCATTGTATATCTCGTTATCTTCACAATAGTTGTTCTTTCAATCAGGTATAGCAAAATCAAAAGAAATACACAATATTATAGAACTTAACAAAACAGAATATTGAATAGAGCAACACCGTTAAGCAGGACAAGTCACAATGGCAATAAAAATACCTGCCTTCAAAGAGATAGTAGAATGAAATTCCCCCCACTCACTGCATTACATATGGTCAACCTCCCAAGAGATGCCCAGATCCCTGGATCCCACATGCTGATGGGGGGGGGGAGGATGGCGGGGTGGGTATGGTATGTTTGATTCTCAGCCCGCACCCCGATATGTGGCAGGCTGGTTGCTGGTTTGCTCAGCGCCCTAAGTTCCAATATGGTGCAGATCTCAGGAAATGCCGTTGCTTCTTGCTTCTTGCTTCTTGCCCTGGGGTGGCCATGGCTTGCCAGACCACAGCCACTTACCAGGGTGGCAGGCTAAAAGTTAGGATTTTATTGTAAATAAGGAGAGAAAAATGGTTCCAGGATTTCCCGGAGGGGTCCTCACTGAGGTGACCACTGAGGCCCCTTGTCAGAGGTAATTTATATAGCAAAGTCACACATGGGGAAGCAGGTCATGTAGCAAGGGTCCATGAAAGAGCAAAGACACTGCTGGTAAGAGATGGGTCCAGGTGTTCTGGTCACCCACCTGGGTGACTGATGCCTATCTGGGCTTCCTGGGTGCTAATTACAGTATAATTCCAAGTACATACTATGTTACTCTTATGATCCCATCCTTCAGGGAGGTTTGTAGGCCTGGCCATCGCGTCTTCATCCCAAGGCCTGACATTCTCCAGAGGGCCTCCAGCCAAAATTCTGATGTCGTTATTTTTCCCTTGAGAGCCCAGTCCACCTCGGACTGTATATTTATTTCTATCTAACTTAGCTGCTCTAATAATCGGGATGTGTCCTCAAAGAGAAAAGTGCAGCCAAGCCTCTTTCTCTCTCCCTTTGCTTCTTGGCTTCAGTGAAGCGAGAAGCTGTTATGATTTGTGTCTAGATGTCCCCCAAAAACCTCATGCAGTCACAGGGGCAGGCTTTTTTCAGAGGCAGCTGATTCTAGAGTGTGCAACTGATTTGAAGTGCAACACTGGGATTAAGGGTGCAGAATTAAGGATGGGTGATTGCTGGACGAGTCCACTGATTGGACTGGCACCACCGCAATCCCAGTAGACTAGATACAATATAAGGAACAGAAAGAGGCCTGTCCTGTTTCTCTCTTGTTGCTTTTGTTGTCTTCTGCCCACCATGAACTGTTGTCCCTCTGCCATGTGTCACCCTACCCTGCAGCCAGCCAGTGATGGACTGAAACCTCCACAAATTGTCAGCTAAATAAACCTTTCCTCCTTTAACTTTGGGCATCAGGTATTTTGTCTCAGCAGTGAGACTGCAGCTCTGTTCTTCCACGTCCTTCTGCCAAGATCCACAGCCTTGACACACCCAGAGTGATGGGACCCAGGGACAATGAACAGAAACCATAACACATTTTTCTCTTACAAACTGTTTGGCTTTGGTGTTTTCACAGTGATGAAAATCTAACTAATGCAGCAGTGTATAGAAAATCAGTAGAAACATGCAGGCCTTGAAGAATCCAGCAAACCCTGCTGATTTAGAGGACACAGCAGATAGAGTCCTTTCCCTGCCTCTGTCAGCACAGATCTTCATTCACAGACATGTCATCACATGAACACTTTGTTTTTAGCAGCACGATTGTTGTTTGGGGACCAGACCCAAGCTGGCAAGCGGATGGCAGAGGGGACAGCACCGCAAATGTTCTCTCTTGGGCTCCTTGGTCTGGGTTTGAGCTCCTGGGTTTGGAGAGGGGAGCCCATGTGAAGGGATAAGACTTTCTTGAGTGAACTGGTAAATTTCCAGGGAAATAGTTACCTGACTTTTGAAGAGACATTGTCAGAGATCTGCTTGGAGGATAGTGTTGCGCTATTCCATCCAGGTGACAAAGTAAGACTTCAAGCTGGCTGTGAGGCCCTGGTTTTTTCTGCTGCACTGGGGAAGTGCTCTGGGCAGATGCACCTTTGGCACTGAGATGGGGTGGACAGTGCTCCCCCTCTTCATTACCGCAGTATACAAAAGCATGCATATTACTTCCGGGTCATAGCCTCGGGACCTATGAGCCACATCCACGTCAGACTTTATGTAAAGCCTGAGTAGGTTCTTTTCCAGCATTGAAGCACTATTTATGAGTACTAGCTATATGAGGAAAACCACCAACTCCCAAAAGCAGAAAGCATTTTGAGATACTAAAAGGGCTATATAATAAGTATACACACCAATTACTAAAGATGAATTTTTCAAGTGAACCATATGTAGATCATATCTTTATTTTCAAAGTTTAACCCCCTTGACACTTAAAATTAAAAATCATTCTTCTAAAGAAATGACAGCTCACAGAGAACAGGATCTACAATCTTTATGCCAGAAAGAGGAGGACACTGCCTGGCAGAGGTCAGAGGCCCTCAGCCGGCCTCTTGTCATTACTGCAAGAAGGAGTGAATAGGGGGCTGGGGATTTAGCTCAGCGGCATAAGTGCCTGTCTTGCAAGCTGGTGGTCGTGAGTTCGATCCCCAGTACCAATTAAAAAAAATAAAAAATAAAAAAAAGGAGTGAATATAAATGAGGTGAGTAGTCAACAGAAGAAGCTAGAAAAATAGAAATGAGATGTGAAGAGTGCACCTCAAAAGACACACACATCAGGATAAAAACAAAAATAAATGAACTGAGAAGCAAGAAGCTATCTAGGGAGGGGCGTAGCTCAGTGGACAGTGCCCGCCTAACGTGCTTAAGGCCCTGGGTTCAACCCCCAGAGTGGAAAAGAAACTCTCTGTCTGATAAATGAAGCTAAGGTCTGCTTTAAGAAGAGACTGACCACATTGCCACAGACCCCGAGTATGACCGCTAGGATTCCCTTCCAGCTGCTGACCTCAGGGGGGACACCGCACAGCTCCATCTGCTGCCATCTCCTGGGACCAGCACAGTTTGTTTGAGGTTAGTGGGAACCTGAGGGCTGTGTTCCTGAGCCAGCATCCTGGGCCCAGGTTTCCTAGTGACCCATGTTGTAAAGCGGCCTCTGGTACCAGTTTGCCCCATTCTAAACCTGCCCTCCACCTCCTCCCTAACTGACCTTTTGATAATGTTGGATAACATGGGCTGGGTCATTTTGATCCTTGCAAGTCTCAGCTTCCTGGACTCAGGTCCCCTCAGCATAGGAGCACAGCTACCCTACACTGTGCTGCCCCATCCCTGTCAGCACCGGGCCCCCCCACACTGCCCTGCACAGGGCGAGATCATGGGCAAACCCTCCCCCAACACTGGGGGCTTTAAAAGCTCCCTCAGCCAAGCACCACCCCATTTTCAGATTCACGGGCAAAATAAATACAGGTGTTCTTAAGCCATTAAGTATTGGAGTGACCCACTGCATAGCAGTAGTGACTGGGTAAGGGCATCCAGGGAGATACTAAAGAAAAGCAAGTGCATGGTATGAGGTGACAGGGACGACAGTGCCAGAGACTGGTACATGTGTTCTCCAGTCTAAAAGATTACTGCAGTCATAATAATAGACCCTCCCTCCTGCTCCCTAGAATCATGGTTGGGCAAGTGACAATGTGTCTAAGTAGCTGGTGGCACATAGTAGGTGCTCAGGAAACACACCATGACTGCCCTCCTCTCCTTTCCTCCGCCCCCTTCTGCCTCTTCCTCACCAGCTCCCCCGCCCAGCTAGCCAGTACTCAGCCGGTAGTGTTCTATGTGAATTACCTACCTTGTCCATGCAGCCCATTAAAAGATATCAAAGGCTTTCCATGGCCAAGGACTCACCCAATACTAATGCTCTTTGCTTTTTCTTTCCTTCTGTTCATGCACCTCCCTCTTTTTATTAAAAGTGGTTTTGGAATGAGTGAATGTGTGTGTGTGTGTGTGTGTGTGTGTTATTGTTTGGGTGTATTTTCATTTGGTTTTGGTTTTTGCTTTTCCCAAATAGGTCTCCAACTACCTTCCAGGTTTAAAAAACAGGCTCTGGGTCCAGCTGTGGCCCAGCACTTTGCAGGAAGTGCGCTCTGGAGAGCCAGCCTGGCTCGGGTGCACAGCCACAGGGTAGCTCCTGGGTCAGAGCTGAAGGCCCGCCAGCCAGCCCCGCCAGCAGCCGCCCTTCCGGGGAGGTCACCATGACTTTGAGGCCAGCCGATCTGACTCTGGCTCCAGTTTTCTGCCTGCCTGGTGCCCTGCGGGGACACCCTGGGGCCTGCCGGGAGACCACTTCTGCTGGGCGGGGTTCAGCCTCAATGGCTGTGGGCACTCCCTCTCCAAACAGTAGGGCAAGTTTCCCGGTCCCTTATGCCTCCTCCAGGGATGTGAAGCCAGCCGGGACAGTTCTCAGTTCTGTCTCTGGTGGACAGGTGAGAGTCCACAGGTGCAAAGGGCAAAGGGTGGAGGCTGGACCCCCACCCTCACTGGCAGGGGATGCAGAAGCAGCTCCACAACAAACTGGGTTGGACCCTGGGGCAGGAATCTGATTCCACCTTGAAGAATTGGCTTGGGTGCAGGGGGACCCCAGGTCAGCCCAGGACAGGACAGCCCAGATCCAAGAAGGACCCCCCTCAGCCCCAACAGAAGATCAGTTTAGTGAAGGTTAAGGATGAGAGGTGGGGGGGGGGGGGGAAGTGAGAGTCTAACCGGATTGATCCATGTCTGCCAGGGAAACCGGGAGGGTGGGAGGGCAATGTGGAAGGCTTCTGAAAAAGTTCAGCAAGGATACAAAGTTTCAATGAGGAGGAAAGAGCATAGGAGAAGAATGTACCACATTTAGCCACAGTTAATAACAACATAGTACATGCTTGCAAATTGCCAAAGGGTTACATTGTAAGTGTTCTTGACACCTGAAGGCAATGGATGTGCTAATTCAATTGAGCCTTTCCATAATGTCTAATCCTTACACCAAGCATCGTGCCATACTGTACCTAAACATATACAGTCTCCGTCAATTTATAAAATTATTCCAAAGACAAAACAAATCCCAAACCGATGCAAATCAGCACCTCTATCAGACATCCCCGGAGTACCTCACAAAGAGGGCACAGGTCCCAAGTGACTGAGCCAATGACAGCCTACCCTGGAGGCAGCCTGGAAAGATGGAAGACCTGGAGTCCGCGGGCAAGGAAATGCCTCCCCCTGGACGTGACAGGAGGTCCCTCAGCTCCTGGTACATGGCCCGAATCTGTCACCTGATCCCACTAACATGAGGGATCCAGAAGTGTCACCTCCTAGGGGCCTGGAAAGAGGTGACATCCAGATGGGTACAGTGCTGGAAACCTCTGGCACCATAGGGGCTGCTTCTGGGAGACAGCTCTGTTCTGGATGGAGCCTGGCTGCCCAAGGCCATGTCTGTGTTATTGTCCTCCCCACGATGGAACAGACATTGTAGTCACAATAACATGTGCTCTTTACAATGCTAGGGGGACTCATGCAAAGCACTTAAGATCAGAAAACCACCCTGCCTCCTCATGAGGCACCAGTTGAACCAACAGCCTGGTCAGGAGAGCTCCACACAGGACTGGGCTGCAGAGGGCCACGTGCTGTGGCCAGGAGTGGGTTTGTGACCCAGGGGGAACCAGAGCTCTGCCTGTCCAGCCACAGGGAGCAGTCCAGGCTGGGCCCAAGTGGGACCAGTCAGGGACATCAGGGACTGATTTAAGAGCTCTCCTCTACTTTAGATTCTCTGACTTCCATAGTGTTGTTGACGGTCAGTTTGCCACCATGTGGGGAAGCTGACCTGAGGAGATCTTAAAAAGTAGTGAAAACAGAACAGAATTGTGGAGAGGGAGGGAGGAGGAGAAAAAAAGAAGAAAAAGAGAGAAAGAGAGGGAGAGAGAGACAACTTGAGCTACTGGATCTAACTATTCCTCAAGCTAGGACTCAGTTGCAAAGCCCCTACTTTCTTCTGTTTAAATTAGTTGGGACAGGGAACCGGGGATTTAGCTCAGCAGCCTAAGTTAGTTAGGAAAGTGCTGTCAAACCATCCCTGCACCACACAATTACTAATTGGGTTTTGCCTTGTTATGGTTTCGGTTTAGGTGACCCCCTCCTGTTGTGGGGGGTTTGTAGATGGGATTCATGGAAGAGGATCGCACAGTGGGACCTTAGAACTGAATAGCTGCTAGGTGGGGCCTCCTTGGTTGAGGTGGGTCACTGGGGCATGGCCTGACAGGGTGGCCCTCTCTCCCCGGCTCCTCCCTTCTCTCCACTTCCTGACAGCCCCGAGGTGGGCTGCCTTCCTCTGCCATGCACCTCTGCCCTGCCTTGGAACCAGCCAAGTACAGATTGAAATGTGAGCCAAAATAGACCTGTCCTCCATTAACCTGTGGGATTTTGTCCCAGCAGTGACGCAAGTGACTAAGCCATGACTACAATGCTCAGCGTGAAATTCCCCTTGCTGGTGAGCTGGCTGAACTGCTAAGGCCTCTCTTTTAGCTCACAGTAGGCAAATCTGGCAGTGAAAAAAGTAAGTTGCCTTATCTTGCTGTGGGAATAGAGAAGACAGTCCCTTTGCTGGGGTGGCTCTGTCCCTGGCACCTCTTCTCACGCCCAATCTTCCTTTTCCCTCCAGGCTCATGTCCTGAGGCACAGGAGCCCGTGCTCCCCAGACAGCTAGGGGACCCTGGTTCTTCCGATGTGGGTGGCCCTGGGGTCAGCTGTGTCCACGCAGGGCCAGGTGCTAGTGTGGGACAGGGTTTAGAGAACAGAGATTTCCTAAGCAAGCTTGGGCGGAGGGGGAATTTCCTAGGCCCCAGGAAAGCTGGTGAGTCCCTGGGAGCAACTGCAGCTTCCCTCTCCCAGGCCTGCAGGACCTGGCTCACACCGGCCTCTGCACTGGCTCCGTGGCCTGGTGGGCAGCCGGGGTTCGCCAGGGCTGGAGCTTAGTCCATGGTGCATGCAGACTTCAGGTTCAGAGGCCCATCCCCACACAACCTTCAGGACACATTTGCACTGAAATACAATGCCAGTGGCTACTTGAAAATCAAATATAACTGGGTGTCCCATGTTTTTAATTGCTAAAACTTGGCAACTCGAGGGGAAGGAAGCATACCCAATAGGGAGGAGGGCCACATGGGAGGGGCGACCCCAGGACTCGGGGAGGATCCCTATCCACGGCCGTTCCACACATACTGAGGCTTGGAGGCAGCCCTTGGGCTGGCCATGCCCCACCCTGACCTTGGGAGCTGTAGTGGCAACAGGCACCAAGCAAACTCCTGCATGGGGCAAATCAGAGACAGGCACCCACTGCCCTACGGCATTGTCCATGCTGGGCAACCCAGACAGCCAGCACCCCGGGACCCTCTGCTTTGGTGGGTGGCCACCCAGCAGGGTGACAGCATGACACCTCACAGCTAGGGTAGATCTCTAACCTGGGCTGGTGACTGTCTTTCCATGGAAAAATGATACAGATATCATCTGTCTCCGTCCTTTGCCTACAGTCCATGTCAGTTCCCGGGGGACAACCAGCCTACCTGAGATGACCTCGGAAAGCAGAGCTGGTGGCTTTCATGCTGGAAGGCACCCTGAAGGTGACCAGGACAGTGACTGTTCAAAAGGGATCTTCCTCGGCTCTTTCCCAGACAGGTAGTGTTGTCACATGGGTGGTTGCCACACAGCCACACAGAGCGTGCCACAGTCCCAGGCACTCTTCTCTGAACAGAACCTCCTTATCTGTTGGTCTACTTGGGCAAACGGCATAGTGGGCAGGTGGGATCAAAAGTCCTGTGTGAAATGGGGGCGTGCAGGAGTCCAGGGGAGTAGGCTGGATGGGTGCAGCCCCACAGAGACCTGCTGTTCTCAGGCAGTTATCACCCTCCGTGTTTAGAAGAAATGGGAGCTCAGAGGAGTCAGAGAGGCTCAGGATACCACAAGCTGTCTCACCCCTGGAGGTGCCCGTGCTCCTCACACAGGGACCCTAGAAACTGCAGAGACAGGAAGGGAGGTGATTTCAGAGGCTCTGTCCTGTAAGGCCGCACGCATGCGTGTGGGACCAGGCGGAGCAGGGGCACAAGGACCAAATGTGAAGATACCCTCGATCGCATAGACACAGCTCCTCTTCAGATTGTGGCCCCTAAGCTCTGGGTGTCCACTGGGAGACGCAAACCACAGCAGATGTCATTCTGTGACCATGGCCCTGGTTACAAATGTATATGTGCACACAATATATTTACATATATACACACATATGTATTTACACATATGTACACACTATTTACACATATGTACATGCAGATGCACCTGTATACATGCATGCATGTATATACAGATGTCCCTCAACTTGCCATGGAGTTACAACCCCATAAATACAAAAGTCAAAAAATTGTAAATAAGTTAAAAAATAAGCCAAGAAGTGGAAAAATGTCATTAATGGAAAATGTGCTGGGTCATCTAACCTACCAAACACCACAGCCTGGCCACACAGCACACTCTGGTATCTGCTGTCCCCCCCTCCCCCCGCCGACCCCGATTGTGGGGCTGGGTGGGACTGGCACTCTGAGAAAGGATCGCACTACCTGCCTAAAAAAGACCCAAATTCAAAATTCAAAATTCTAAGTATGATTCTTAGTGACTAGGCTCAGCTCTCATAGCACTGCGAAGCTGAAAAGTCAAACCATTTAAGATTAAGGGGACCCTGTAGATACATACAGACATGCATAAGGGGGTGGCTGAAAAATATGGCGACTTAATCTTTTTAGACCAGCTTATTGCAGGGAAGGACACATTGCCAGTGTCGGAACTGAGAGGGAGTGTTCTGAGAGGACTTCATGGTAAGGTGTCTTTTACTGCACTTTTTAATTTAAATATTCACTGTAGTTTGTGGTCACATCATGCATACATGCACCAAATATGAAGGTATCATCTGTGGAGTAAATGTGTCACTCAGAAGGGCGGGTGTCTCTCAGGGAAACGGTACCCACCGTAGGTGCACCGCATTGGCACACATAGGTATGGCTGTCAACGTACATTCCTCTCTACACAGCCAGACAGTTGAGCTACTCTGCCTTACTCTGTTTACTTTGAGAGAACAAAAAAAAGCAACACCGCAGAGCGCCTTGACTCCTCAGGAAACAGGTGCATAGACATTTGTAGCACAGGATGGGGAGACCGGGGCTGGGGGCGGGCCCTGGCCCCTCTCTGGAGGGCAGATTGAAGGTGCCTGCGGGAAGGCTTGCACTTGGGAGGCTGCAGACCCGCAGCTCTCGGCCTGGATGACCGCTTTCCTCAGCTGCGTTGGCTGTGAAAGCGCCAGAGCGCCCTCCTGAGGCAGTGTGGAGATGACACAGTGCGGACAAGGGTCCTCACTGTGAGGCCAAGGGCCTGGGTCCCTCTGCTCATTCTCCCCAGGTCTCCCTAGCAGCAGCCCCACCCTCAGAGCCCACAACTCGGTGAGGAACAAAGCAGACCAAAGCTCACAGAAGCACAAACACGCCCTGAGCCCGCCCCGCACACGCCTTCGTGAGAGGCACGCAGGAAGGAAGTGGCCGGTGATTCAGGGAGAGAGAACCGCAATGTCCCAAGGAGGGAATGTTTCCCAGCAAGCGCTGACTGTGGTTTTGAACGAGATTTCAGCAGAAGCTTGGCCAGGCCCCTGCCCCCCCAGTGCGCCCCCCCAGCACCCCCATGCCAGCATGCCTAATGTCTCTGTCTCTATATGGGTGGGCACCCGTCCAGGAAGGCGTCCAGAGGGCTGCTGCCGGGTGGCACAGGGGCTGAGGCTGAGCAGAAGCCGCTGCTGGTCAGCTTGGCTGGGACTGAGCCAAGCCAGAGGAGTGGGCGGCTGCGGGCTCTGCAGGGCGGAGGAGAAGGGACCTCCAGGAAGCCAGTGTCTTGCTGTGTGCCCCTGGCTATTGACTCACCAGCAAACCTGTTTTTGATTTCTGCTCAGACCCAGCTCAGGGCCTGGCAGGTCCAGCCCTGTGGAACCAGGGCAGCTGCAAACACAACACTCCCTAACAGAAGCGCCTCCCACGCCCTCGTCCGTGACTGTACGGCTTGGCCAGTCCATCCCATCCTCCAGGGCTGCAGCCTCCCCTGCCCGGAGCTCTCACTGCACAAGGGGTGGGCAGCCCTACTCACAAGTCTCCCGGCGCTGTCCTTCCTGCCTGTGTCTGTCCACGTCCTGCCTGTGCCCAGGGCCTGGTTCTATGCTTCTGCCGCCTTGCAAATTCCTGGACTCTCTCACCGGGAAGTCCCTCTTTCTTGCTGGTCCTGATCTGGCGCTTCGCCACTAGGGGAGCTGCTTGTCCTGCTGGGTGAGCCTGTGTGAGCCCCTCTGCTCCCCCAACGCCATCTCCCTTTTGTAGAGTGGGCACGTTGAAAGCGGCCAGCTGGGAAGGGGACGTGCAGGGCAGCCAGCCGGGCACTCGCGGCCAGCTCCATGACAGTGGAGAGGATGACTACACGTCCACATGCTCTTCTAGATGGAAACCTTGCTGAAGAGGGACTCAGGTCCCAGCTCACCTCTGCTGAGAGCTCAGGAAACTTTCCTGCTCCTACCAGCTGCTCAGAGATGAGCGAGGCTCTGGGTGGTCTGGTGGTGGCCTGGGTCAGGGGACCCCTCACAGGGGAGACAGCCCAGGGCACAAAGGGTTGGGAAGATTGGCTGGGGCTGAGTTCTGGGTGTGGGTGTCTCTGACACCACAGGACCACAAGGACACTGCCATCCAAGCCCACAGGTAAACGTGCATCCTCATGGGTGACCTTCAATGGGGCAGAGCCAAGGACACTGCACAGTGTCCAGGGACCTGAGCCCAGGATGGCTGTAAAGCCTTGTCTATGCCCTGGGCTGCCTCTGCCTCCGGGGAGGGATGACAGCTGGGAGATGAAGCTGAGAGCTTCTTCCATCCTCTTCCTAGGGTTGTGAGGGAGGAGAAAGTGGGGGCACTCTGGGGCCTGCGCCATGCTCAGGCAGAGGGAGGCCCCGAGCACAGCTGGCTTGGCCCATTTCGGGGGGCCAGGGCTCCTCGGTGTCTAAGTACACAGATGATAGAGACCAATCTGTCCAGGGGTGTCCCTGCCAGGACATGCCGGACCGTGTCCTGTGTGTTGGGGAGACACAGCCTGGTATCACAGCAGTGAGGCTGGTGCACCTCTGGGGCCACCCTCTGCTGGTGCAGGGAGAAGCCCACCCTGAGGGACTGAGGCCCAGTGCGGAGGGGCGGGGCCGGGCAGCCCACCGAGTCCACCCATACATGCAGCTGTGGCTGGCGGCGAGGCTGCTGAGGCCACTTAGAGTGTCCAGGCGCAGGTGCTTGCTGCTCAGTGGAGACAGACGCATTGTTCCTCAGGGTTTTGTGGCAGAGGCTTCCTGAGCGGCTCCAGTTTTTCCCAAACAGGACCATTCTTAGGCCCATTTAAAAGGAACCAAGGCCCTGAGGGTGCCAGCTCAGGGCATGGACAGACTTCCCTGTCACTGGGCACCTTAAGAACAGGCATGGCGAAAGGGACCTCAGTGGGTAGACCCAGTGGACCCCATTTCTGGGACGGTCAGGAGGCAGGACCTGAGCATCCTAAGGACATGTGCTGCTGCCGGAGGCCCCAAACAGACCATCGTATGTTGGGGCCCTTCCAACCCTTTGTGCTGCTGGCATCACGAAGTGTCCCCCAGTCCACTCGCTCTCCACCCTCAAAGCATTCCAAGCCCTCAGCCTGCCTCTGCTGTGCCCAAAGCCCCTCTCCTTTCCTGAGACTAGGTGGTCTCGCCCGGGGATACAGTCCTTGCTCCCCAGTGTTCCTGGTCCTCCTTCTGTCCCCTCCATGCTGTCCCTCACTGGTTCTCCGTCCTCCTTTCTGCATCATCACTTTATCATTTCTACTGAGCGCCCCTTGTGTGGACCGTCGCCACTCCTGGACTAAACCAATCCTCCCTCTGTTTCCCTTTCCTACCTAGGTGGAGAAGCAGGGGCCAGATTCACCCTCCAGCCTGAGGCAGGCAACACAAGTCCCCATGAGGGGAGGACAGGCAGGACAGTGCCTCTGGGAGGTGGGAAATGGGTCGAGTGACCCTCTGAGAGCCCAGTTCCTGCCCTGACAGCACTGCAGACTGCAGCACAGGTGGGGTTCCCTGGAAAGGCACGCTGGACTCCTGAGGGGTGGAGGACACAGACGGAAAGTCCAGGGAGATGGAGAGGGCTGGAGTTTCCAGGACAGAGCTGCAAGAGACAGTCCTGCAGATTCAGCGCAGTGCGGACACAAAGAAAGAGAACGGGGCCAGGGCAAAGCCACCCAGGAAGGTCTCCCATCCAGGACCAGTGCTTCCACCTGCTGGACTCATTGGGTACTGGGCAGAGAACTCAGTGGGGAGCCTGGACTTACTCCTAGACTGAACACTGCTCCAAACTCACCTAACAAATCACACAAGCGAGACTCACCAAGATCAAATAATATCTACGTAACTTCACTGCATCTCAGAAAAAAAGCTTGAGAATCTTTACCCAGCGTGCCCAGCATCCAGTGAGAAGGAGCAGGTGTGAGAAGCAACAGAAAAACTGGCCTCTGAGGAGAGCATCGGCTCGGACCCAGCTGGCAGACACAGAGGGCTTCACTCAGGGCAGCGCTTTGTCTGGCCGTGAAAGCAGAGAGGAGACAGGTGGTGAGGAAGGGCCTCCCCTCGCACTGTGTGACCTCCTGATAAGAGCCTGGTGACAAGAAGGTGGCATGGCAGCCAAGGAAAAATGTCACTAAATACACAAAGGAACCAGAAAAAGGGGATCTTGTCCCCATTTCCCCTTCCAGCAAATTTCCTTTGTCAACAAAACCATCAAAAGGGGGTTATGCTTGCCCTTGTCGCTCTCCTGTTGCTGGCCTTTACTGTGAGGTGTGATGTAGACCCAGAAGTATGCCTGAAATGTAATCGCTCAGCGTAACAGGATTCTGTAACGCAAACGCCTGCAGAGGCACTGCCAGGCTTTGTCCCTTCTCCGACTCTTTGCCTCCTGGCACCCCATCAGCAGCTCTAGCATTAGATCCGAATTCCTCCCATGCTGTACCTCTAAGGTCTGGCCACGTTCCTGTACACATCTGCAGCTCATTTTGCCTGCAGTGTAACATCCGTGATGTGAATGCACACTTCCTAGTCCACTCTACCACTGAAGGACATTTCTGCTCTTTCCGTTCCTGGTGTCATCTCAGTTTGACCTGCTACCATAAAAGCCCGCAGGCCTCATAGCTGGAACCACAGTCGCTGACTCCTCGTGGCTCTGGAGGTGGGCAGTCCAAGACCAGAAGGCAGCTCTGGGAGGGGGTGGAAACTCTCCGAGGTGGGGCCTGCCAAGAGGCCTTCCAGTCACCAGGGTGTGCCCTCCAAGCGGGCAGTGGGACCCAGCCCCACCTCTGGTTCTCTTTTGTTCACAGCAGGGAGAGGGATGAACTTGCCACGTGGCGCTGCCTCGCCACAGGTCCCGAGGTGACAAGGCCCAGGATCCATGGACTGCAGTGTCCAGAACAGTGAACCAAAATAAACCCTTCCTGTCTCAGAGTTTATTACCTCAGGTGTTTATGCAGAAACACAAAGCAGACTGACACAGACATACTGCTGAGAATATAAGTGTAGTCAGCTGCAAAACACCTCCTAGAGATTGTTACAGGCAGCTGAGTTAGATAAAAATATTCTAGGCATCAGACAGGGCTAGGTCCTCAAAGGTGCCAATGCAGAAGCCCAGATACCATGTAACTGTGGGGGACACAGGCACCTCGATGCGGGCCAGACCTCAAGACAGAAGATCAAACAAATGCGCCACGCCCTAAGGACTGATAGTCTAAATAGGTCTCTATCAACCTGAGGAAGCTAGGAGTCACTGTTCTTTAAGCACGCCTGCCTGCTACTTGAGTGGCTTCCCCATTTGTTTCCAATTTAATCACTTTAACCTGAGCAATTGATTTTATAGGCTGACCACAGTTCTGTCCCACCTCATGCCCACTTTGAGAGTTCCCATTTTTCCCCCACCTTGGACCCATCTCACCTCATGGTTTTATTCTATTAAAATCCCTAGACAAGACAGTCTTTGGCAACCCACTCGGGGCCCCTTCTGCCTCTCAGACAGAAGCTTTATTTCTCTCAATAAATATATTCTGCTCTTAACTCCGTTGTTCCTAAAATTCATTCTTGATTTTAGAGAACACGAACTCATACTGGACACCTAGTAGGTTGGGAGTTTCGTTCCCCTGTGTCACTAGTGGAGCAGGAGGCTCAGAGCATTTATCTCCAGCCTCAGGCAGTGCCACACGACCTCCCACAGTGGTTCTGCACCAGCAGTGACAGGAGTCTCTGTTGCTTGACAGACTTACCGATCCTTGTATCAACAGTCCGTTGATATATGGAGCTCTCTGGCTGTGATTTAAATGTATAAAGAACATTTAGATGTTTATTGGCCATGTGGTTGATCTTTTCTTTTGAAATAGCTGTTCAAACACTTTGCTCACCGGTATAATTTCATTGTTTCCCCCAAAAGCTTGTGTTGGGAACTCAATGCCCAGTGTAACAGGGAGAGATAGGGCACAAGGAGCAGTCAGCAGACCGGGAGGGCAGGGTGAATGAATTAATGCCCTTATCACAAAACAAGAGGGTTCATTATCAAAGGGGGGATTCAGCTCCCTCTTTTACCTTCTGTTTATCCTTCTAGTGTGTGATGCCTTCTTCCCACAACACAGCAAGAAGCCTCTCCAGACACCAGTGCCTTGCTCCAGAGCAGTGGTGGCAAACCTATGGCACATGTGCCACAGCAGGCCGTTTGTATCACTGAAAGCTCTAAAAGGTTCGCCATCACTGCTCTAGAGTGAGCTTCTTAAATTCCACCCCCCAAAAATGCTGAGATGGTGATTCAAGTTACATTCAAGCTACTGATCACATTACGGAGGAATACTGGGGCGTCCGATTCATAAACATGATTAATTCTTTTAAATGCAGTAGCTAGATTTCTTGGCACCTCAGGAAATGTCTACACTTCCATCTCTACATGTTGCACAAGTACTCCAGAGATTTGATTTTTTTTTATTGTGGTAAAACCATAACAGAGTCGGCATGGTGGCACATGCCTGTAATCCCGGCACTCAAAAAGCTAAGACAGGAGGATCGCTGTGAGTTTGAGGCCCACCCAGGCTGCAAAGGGAGTTAAGGCCAGCCTGAACTGCATAATGAAACCCTGTCTCAAAAAAATAGAAGAAAAAAGAGCCATAAAGCCATCTTACTGATTTTTTAGTACAGATGCTGTATTACAGACCATGTCACCTTGCTGTGTAATAGATCTCTAGAATTCTCCACCCAGCAAATGAAACTCCAAGTCCCGGAAGAGCAAATCCCATGTCCTTGTCTCCCCAAGTGTAGAAAACGTCACTCAACTTCTTATTGCTACGTCCCAAAGGTAATGGAACCTTGAAGTATTTGTCTTTTTATGACTGGTTTATTTCACTTGCACAGTGCCCTTAGGATTTAGTAAGTGTGTGCGGTATATGACAGCATTTCCTTTTTCTTAAAAGATGGATAATAGTCCATCTTGTGTGTAAACCGCATTTTGTTTATTTACTCTTTGGCTCATGGACATTTAGGTTATTTCTTAGCTGTTGCAAACAAAGCTGCAATAAACATGAGTGTGCAGATGTCTCTCTTCAAGGTCTTGTTTTCAGTTTGTCTTCTTTATATCCCTAAGAGAGAGTGCTAGATCATATGACAGTTGTATTTTTAATTCTTTGAAGACTCTCCATACTATTTTCCATAGCAATAAGCAATGCGCAAGGGTTCCAATTTTTCCACATCCTCAACAACATTTGTGAATTGCCTTTTTCTTAAATGGTGCGCCCCCAAAGAAGGTGAGCCAGTATTTACCAGGGATTTTGATTAGCAGAGTAATATATTTCAAAATTGGGAAAGTATGAGGCCTCCAGCTTGAGTTTTGCTTTATACAATTGTTTTTGGATATCCAGTGTCCTTTAGGATTCTGTATGAATTTTAGAATATATATATATATATATATATATATATATATATATATTCCCATTAGTATATTACTAGGGGTCGCATTGATTCTGGATGGCATTGACAATACAGATATTTAACAGTATTAGATCCTCTAAACCATGAGCAGTAGATGTTTTTCCTTTTTATTTTTTCCTTTTTATTTATTTTATTGCAGTGCTTGAGATCAAACCCAGGGCCTCACACAGGCAAGGTAACTGCTCTGCTACTGACCTACACCCCCAGCCCTTCTCATGCATTTATTTCTTTAATATCTATAAACAGCTTTATAGTTTTAAGTGCATAAGTCTTTCACCTCCTTGGATAATTTATTCATATATTTAGTTCTATTGTAAATAAAATTGTTTTCTTTATTTTCCTTTTTGATGGTTCATTGTTAAGATATGTATATGTAAGTCAATTATCGTGGGTTAGTATTTTCTTCCTGTAACTTTGCTGAATGTTTTTTATTAGTCCTAGTGGGTTTTTGTGGAATCGTGAGGGTTTTCTACACATAGGATCGTATTATCTGCAGAGATAACAAATTCTTTTCTAATTTGGGTGTCTTTTATTTATTTTTCTTTCCTGATTACTCCAGCTAGAACTTCCAATCTTATGCTCACTTGAAGCAGTGAGAGTGGATATTCTTTCTTTGTTCCTGATCTTAGAGGGAAAGCGTTCTGCTTTTCACCATTGAGTGTACTTTTGTGTAGTCTAAAGATTTAATGATTTTGTTGGGTTTTTTAAAACCCACTGTTATCTTTTTCCTATTGCTTTCTCCTTGGTATTTCATTCATTTATTCTCTAATCTTTTTTACTTTCTTTCTCCTGCTTACTTTCATTTTAGTTTATGCTAGTTTTTTCAGATGTAAAATTAGGCTGTTGATTTCAAAACTTTCTTATTTTTTAATGTAGGCATTTACTGCCATAAACTTTCCTCTCAGTACTACTTTCAGTGTTTTTTGTTGTTTAAAATATGTTTAAATATTGCATCTGTTTAAAATATGTCCTATTTTCTCATGTGATTTCCTCATGGATCTATTGACATTGTTCAAGAATGTGTTGTTTAATTTCCACATATTTGTGATTTTCCAGTTTTCCTTTGGTTATCAATTTCTAATTGCTTTGCACTGTGGTCAGAAAAGATACTTGGTATGATTTCAATCTTAAATTTTTAAAGACCTGTTTTGTGGGCTGACATATGATCCCTCTTGGAAAATGTTCTGTGTGCAATTTAGAAGAATTTCTATTCTGTTGATGTTGGGTATTGTGCTGTCCACGTCTAATAGGTTCCATCAATTTATAGTATTGTTCAAGTGTTCGGTTGCCTCACTGATCTTCTGTGTGGGTGTTCTACTCATTACAAATTTCAATGTTAAATTATCTTTTTATTGTGTTACTTTTTCTCCACTCAGCTTTCAATATCGAGCATTCTGCTGTTAAATGCACATACATTTGAAATTTTTATATCATCCTGGTGAATTGGGTATTTCATCATTGCATGCCCTTTGCCTCCTGTCAGTTTTTGACTTAGAGGTACTTTACATGACAGAATTGTGTCTTAATCACTTGCTTGTTGCTGAGACACAATCCCTGCCACCCACAACTTAAAGGAAGAGAGCTTTACTTCGGTTCATGTTTTCAGTCCACAGTGAGCTGGCTCCAAGGCAGAAAGGTATGGCGGAAACGCCTGTGGGAGAACAGCTGCTTGTGTCCTGGTGTCCAGGAAGAAGATAGAAGAGGGAGGAGATAGGGAGGACGACACATCCTCCTGGGTCATACCTCCAAGTGACCCTCCTCCTTCTCCTGTTAGTCACCTCCAACAGAAAGTCAGCCAAATTCCCCCACAATTTAGTCACCGTGAAGAATCCCTACCTGTGAATGCATGAGGCTTTGGGGGACATCCTTACTCTAAAGTACAATACGTACTTTATATTATAACTTATAACCAGCTTCACCCCTTCTGGGTTACCATTTGCATGGTGTCTTACTTTTCTCTCAATCCTGAGACAAAATACTCAACACCAAAAATTAAGGAAAGGAAGGATTTATTTAGCTCACAATTTGTGGAGGTTTTAGTCTCTGATCCGCTGGCTTCAAGGCATGGTTGTGTGGCACAGGGGCTACAGCTCATGGTGGCAGAAGGCAGCAAATGCAAGCAGGGCAAAAGAGGGGAGCAGAAGGGGAAGGACAAAGCCCCCTTCCTCTCTTATACTGTAAGCCAGCTACCCACCCTAGGGCAGGTGTAGCTCACATCAATTCCAGCACTAGACAGTAAACCAGTCACAAACTCTAGAGTCACCTGCCCAGGAAAAGCCTGTCCCCTGACTCCATGAGACTTTGGGGGACATCCAGACACAAGCAATAACAAGCATGCCATTTCTCTATCCTTCCATTTTTACGTGTGTTCTTATATCTAAACTGAGTAGATTTTTGTGTTTTAGAACTCCACTCAACCACTCTTTTTCTGACTTACATGTAAAATCCTAACCAAGAAAGACTATTATTGGCACTTTGAGAATTATTTTCTGTATCTTGTAGTTCTTTTGTTTCTATCCCTCTCAATACCTTCCTTTGTGCTTTATAAATTTTTGTAGTAATATGCTTTTATTCCATTCACATTTTTGTGCATCTTACACAGGTACTTTCTTTATGGTTAGAATAGCCATTAAATAAAGCATCTTATGATTATAACAATCTATTTTAGACTAATAAAAACTTCAATTGCATGCAAAAACTCTATTCTTTTATGTCTTCTAATTTTATGTTATTGGTGTCACAAATTGCATCTTTTATATCTTATAAAATTCTATGGCAGAATTAAAAATGATTTATATACCATCATTACAGTATTACAGAAAGCTTTGAACTTTTTGTATGCTTTTGTGTTACTGTCTAGCATCTCCATTTAGTATTTTTTGGTAAGATAAGTTTAATAGTGATGGTGAATCTCAGCTTTTTTTTTCTAATCTAGGAAAATATTTTTGAAGGACAATTCTGTTGGATATAGTATTTTTCATTAGTGGATTTCCTCTTTTACTTTCAACATTTTGGATATAATAGCCTAATCCCTTCTGTCATATAATATTTCTATTTTGAAATCAGCTTATTAAAGCCCCTGGTACTTGAAAAATTGCTTTTTCCCCCCATTTCTGACTTCACTTGATTTGCTTCTAAGGCATCTTGATGTAGACCTTCTCTCTTTATCCAACTTGTAATCCTTTCAGCTTCTTGCACACAGGCATACATTCCTTTTTATAAGCTTTGGGAAAGGGCTGGGGATTTAGCTCAGTGGCATAAGCACCTGCCCTGCAAGCGCATGGTCGTGAGTTAGATCCCTGGTACCTATTAAAAAAGAAAGAAAAGCTTTGGGAAGATTAGGCATTATTGCTTCACATGGCTTTTCTAAGTGCTTTCTTTTCTAGTCTCCTTCTAAAACTTCTATAACTTGTGTGTTGGGGGTTTTTATGGTTTCCCTTAAATTCTTTATATTTTCTTCACTTTTCTGTAATCGTTTTGCTCCTTGGATACAATAACTTCAAATGGGCATCTTCACTTCCACTGATTCTTTCTTCTGCTTGATCAAGTTTGCTGCTGAGCCCTTCTGGTGAATTTTTCAGTTCAATTGTTGTATCTTCAGTTCTAGAATTTATTTAATTCTTTTTATAGTTTCTCTTTGACAATATTCTCATTTTGCTCATGCATCGTTTTCTTGGTTTTCTTACTTGTTTTTCTATGCTCTCTTGTACTACACTGAATTTCTTTAAGGTAGCTATTTTTAATTCTTTTCTGAAAATTTATTTTGTTCCTTTGATCAGGCTGTGTTTCCCTATTTCTTTATGTCTTGCTCCTTCTCCCAGCTACCCTCCTGGGATTTGTACATTTGAAAATGAGTCATCCCTCCAGTCTTCAGGAGTCATCCCTTCAGTCCCCGTTTCCTCCGGGATAAGGTCTTCACCAATAGCCCAGCAGGGGTCTCACACATCCTTTCCGGCAGCATATCTTCCCTGGCTTGCTCTCCTGGGCTCCCAGGAAGCGATTTTCCAACTTTTCCTCAGACTTGGATAATTCGTTGCTCCCTCTGCTGTGTGCCATCAGTAATGCAGGTTCTGTGGCACTGAACACGCCCTGCACTCTGGTTTATTTTTAAAGGCTCCCAGACCTGCTGCAAGTCAGGAGGACAAAAAGCTCTCTCCGCAGCAGTCTCCTCAGAGCTGGAAAGCTGTCCGCAGGCTATGCTCATCTCCTAGCTCTGTTCATTTTCCCCAGAAAAAACTGAGCTGCTAGCTCACAGGAGGGTCTCTGTCAGACTTGCAGTACAGCAGCCCCCCTCTTGCTTCCAGTGTGTCTGTTCTTGGCTCTGAGCTCACCAGGGTGCTGTGACTGGCGTGAGGAGGTCTCGGGAGGCCTTTTGGACCACAGACTGTCCAGTTGGTGTCTATGCTGACGAATGAAGACTGGGCTTCCAAGGTGACTATCTTGCTGGTGACTCTCTGGGACTTCACTTTTTTATGCCTTGATAAGTCCACCGTTAATATTAGGAGCCACCACTTCTGCTTTGAGACTCATGGAACTGACATTCTGGGGGTTCCACGAGGTTTGGGGATCAAAGCTAAGAAAGATGAAAGGACTAAGAGGACAGCTTTTAGTTTGACCCTTGCCTTCCAAGGTCAGCAGGACCCAGGGGACTGCAGGACCTCGCTGAAAGAGACCTGCAACTCTGGAGAGTCATCATCCATCCTCCTCAGCAGGAAAGCTGCAGGGACTCTGGGGGCTGGAGGCTGGCCCAGGCAATGGGCACTGGGCAAAGAGGAGGGTCTTGGGAGGGACAGAAGCCAAGAGGTCAGCAGAGCTCCTGCCATCTTAGTGAGAGCACCAAGAGGCTCTTTGTGAGGCCCTGAGGAGCCTTGACTGGACTTACTGGTAAACAGCAGTTTAATTTTGATGACCTACTTGGTCTTAAACACTCAACAGGAAAGTCTAATCTAAGCAGAGAGTAAAATAGTTAATAACAATGTAAAAAGCAGAAAAAGATCTGTCTCTTTCTTCTTAAAACTAAAAGATAAAGGTAGTGGGGGAGAAACAGCATAGATACAAGTCACAATAAAGACCAAGGACAGACTCCTGGCCTTTAACCTGTTACTTATTAAAAGCACAATTTGTATGTTTTTCCTGAACAATCAGGGACTCTTTACTCAGCCTACAAATGTCCAATAGGTAACTAAAAGATCAAACTTTGTTCCTTATTTTGTAAAATGCTGGGTCAGATTCTTCTCAGCTCCACATTATAGGCACATTAGTCACTTAGGGAATGTCTAAGAACACTGGCAGAATAAAGTCCATTAGCCTCAGATTTACCTAGTCTGTCTCGTCTTCCCTTCAAGGCTGAGGGTATCAAGATAAAAGTAACTAATCTTCAAGATTCACAGTAACGTATGATTCCCACTTTCACAACATCCAGTTCCAGACCGTTCCCCTTAAATCAGCCTCCAAGGCTCCAGTCATTGTCCTGAACCCACAGCTTCCCAGGTCTCAGGAGATGCAGATGTTCACGGGAACAGAATCATCCCTTCCCCGCCCGGAGGATCTCTGCAGAACTGCAGACTCAGGACTGAGATAAGGACTGACCAGCCCCCAGCCCGGCACCCGTAAAATGGGTCTCTATGGTCTTAAGTATGGATGGGTCAGTCTGGTCCTCTTCATCCAAGCCTGCGCCCTCCTACAACTCAAGCTACAGTCCTCCCCTGTCTTCTCTATTGCTTTCCAATTAAAACTTTTGCCTGTAAATTCAGGTTGTTGATTTAATTTGTTTCTCTTTCCACTAAAGCGAGGACCCACACTCGTCCAGATGGCCCCACTGCTTTAGTGCAGGTGGCTGGGATTTGCCACAAGCAACAGGAATGTGAGGCGGGCTGAGGAATCCTGACCACTTCCCCTGAGAGAAGCCCTCTGCCTCGGGAGCCAGGGAGCCAGGGAGCCACAGTGCTCCCGCTCTGGGTCACAGCAGTCAAGACTGGAGCTTCCCGTGGGGAAACGACAGAAAAAGCCTTGAGTCACACACCACAGACTCCCCTGTCTCAGCAGAAGCTCATAAGAGATGGTCTTATGTCTTGGCTTTATTTTCACATTAGACGAATTCATTTTAAAATAATTGTCACTCTCACTGAGCAGGGGCTTCCTGGGTTCCCGGGGCGTGTATGCTGGAAGCTGATCTTCTCAATTTGTTCCTTTATGATTCACGATTTTACCATCAGGCTTTGAAGATCTTTGGCTAATTCAAAGTAAAGAAGATTTATTCTTGCAATTTTTTTTCCTCAAATTTGAAAATCCTTGGTTTTACATTTAGGTTTACGGTCCACTTGGAATTAACTTTTTTCTGCAGGCTGCAAGATATGGACTGAAGTTCATTTTTTTGTAATATGAATAGGCAATTATTTCTAAACCATCCTTTTAACTTTGTCAAATATCAATGGACCACAAACGTATCAGTCCACTTTCAGACTACATTCTCTAAAATTGATATACTTTTCTATCTCATTTTCGATACTAGACTGTCTATCTTGATTACTATGGCATGGGATGTAATGTAAGTTCTATAATTCTGCTTTTATTTAGAAGTTATACTGCTTAATCAGGTAACTTTATATTTGCATTTATCATTTGAACCAGTCTGTCAATATCTATAATAAAGCTCAGTGGCGTTTAATTGGGGTTTCAGTGAGTCCATCAGTAAATTTTTAAAGAGTTGAAAGCTTAACAGTGTTGGAACTTCTTATCAATGAATTGTACCACAATCTACTTAGGCTTTCATTGACTAGTTTACTTATACTCTATAGTTCTTGTTGCTCAAATTATGCTCCTATTTAGGTAGATTTACACCGACATACCTTTTCTCTTCCAAATAGTGATTTTAAAATTCCTAAATTCTAACTGTGCACTGGTAGTACACAGAATTAAAGTAGAATTGATTTGCATATATGTGACTTGTATTATATATCATAGCTAAACTCTGATTAATTCAGAAGTATTTTTCAGAGGCTCTTTGGAATTTCCTACATATACAAATGTGTCATCTGAACATTGGAACAAATTCTAGCTTTACAAACCATATATCATTTATTTCTCTTTCTTGTCATATTACACTGTTGCCTAGTGCCTCTGGGTGACCACAGTACATCACCACAGATGGGGCAGCTCATACTGAATCGAGTTGCTCTCGGTTCTGTCAGCTACAAAGTCCTTGATTCAAGTGCTGGCAAACTGTGTCTTGTAAGGACTCTCTTCCTCACAGATGGTGGGTTGTAGCTCCATCTTCAGTGGTAGAAGGAGCGAGCATGTTCCCTTGACCTCTCATAAGGGCACTAATCTCATGCCTTGCAGAAGAAACTTCATGACCTAATCATCTCTCCAAGGCTCCACCTCTTAATTGTATCACAATGGCAATTGTGTTTTTATTCAGTCTCTGGGCCTCTGCCTTTAAATTGATAAGTTTAAGCCGTTACAATCTAAAGTGATGTGCTTGGGTTAAAATTTTCCACTTTGTTACCTGTTTTCAATTTGATCTACCTGAACTTTCATTTTTTCTTTTTATCATGGAATCCTTGTGTAAATGGTGATTTTTTTTCCCACTTGGTGTCTCTTATTGACATAGTTATAACTTTTAAATTTTCAGTGGCTTTCCTAGGTTTTATAACACAGGTAGTTTACTCATTAGAGTCTACCTTCCACTGATATTTCATTTCACAGGTAATATAAGGAGCTTGGGCCTTAAGTATCCTCCAAAGGTTTTGGGGGCTTGGTCCTTACAGTGGCATTATTTGGAGGAAGTAGATCTGTTAAGCATTATGGGAATCTTCACATCGTTAGAAAAGTGCACTTGAGGGAGACCATGGGGCTCTGGCCCCTTTCCTCTTTCCCTCTTTGCTCCCTGACTCTTGATTAGATGAGAACGTTTCTCTGCCACACACTCCCACCATGATATGCTACCTTGTAGGGAGCCGTTGAAGCTGGAGATTGATCACATGTGTTGGGCTAAAGCAAGACCAGCCCTGAAAACACAGAGAGCCCAAAACAAGCCACCTAAACAGGCTGTTCCAGCTCCAAGAAGGCAGGGGGCACAGGCCAGCCAGGCAAACAAGTTGCTAGGAAGTGAGGTTGAAATTGATGTTCTTCTTCAGAGTGTATGGAATATATAAATAAACGTGCTACAGTGGTTGAGCAGTTCCTTCTCTCCCATCAGGAGAGTAAGGGCTCCACCTGACCCCAGCTTTGTCTTTTATTTTTTCAGCCTCTCATGGTCTGTCATCCCAAGAACCTCAAGAGCCACATGGGTTGCAGCAGGTAGCCATTGTTGATTTCCTATTATCTAGTTTTCATTGTTTTGTTTTGATTGTCTTGTTTGAAAGTCCTGTGTCATGTACACTGTTATATTTGGCTCTATTCTGTTTTGTTTTGTTTGGTCTTATTCTCGTCAAAATAATTTTTTAAAAGATGACGCATTATGGTAAAATACATGCTTTCATGACAAAAGATGTGGATGGATGGATGATGATGATAACTTTGATGGCCATGTGACCCAAAGTTCCTGTGACAGTGAAGTGGAGTAATAATCAACTGATACAGACAAGGAAATACAGACCTTCTTGACTCAGACGATGAAGGAAGCAGCAATGTGAGTACATAATTGACTAGTAGAAATATTGCAAAATGACCACACAACTAAATGGAATAATTCAATGCTAGAATTAGTTCCAAAAATATAGTGAGGGTCTAGGCAGGGGTGAAAAGTATTGGACAGAATGCCAGCACTGCTGTTCAATATTGGAAATTGTGATGGACAAAGTACTACAAAATGCTATAAAGTACACAAAGGCTGAAATGCAAGTAAAATGGTCTGTATGCATCAAAGCTGTATTAAAAATGTATTTATTGTGACACCTCACTAGCTGAACTGAAGGCATTCATAGGTATGTTGCATTTAGCAAGGATTTCTCATGGTGATTACATGAATGTAAAAGATTTATGGAAAAGCAATGAGTCAATATATGACAAAAATTTATGCCCTTTGTAGATGTGAAGACGTTTTTTACTTTCAATGTAGACGTTTATCCTGGAATTCAGCTATCAGGTCCTTATTTACACAGTAATAAACCAAATAGGTGTTGTGAACAGACTTGTTGTTCCCATCTCCCTAACTGAAATATGGCATTCAACAATTGCTTACCAGTTTCCAATTGATGTTATGATTGCTAACAGAGCACAAGTAGACCAGTGGAGAAACTACACAGAGACAAAGCAGAAATTCCAAATGAAATGTTGCAGTTCCAAAATAGAGAATTGTATAGTACGGTATTTGGATTTCAGAAAGATGTAACATTGGCCTTGTTTATGGAAAAGAAAAACAAACTGGTACCACTGGTGTCAACATTTCATCATGATGGAAATATTGATAGGGAAATCTTGACAAAATGAAAACCTGAAATGGAAATTTTCTGCAACAAAAACACAGATGGAGTAGATGTTGTTGATAAGTTATGTAGCAACTATGATGTTATTTGAAACACAAAGCATTGGCCAGTGGTTGTATTTTACTCAGTCCTAAACATGTGCAGTATAGTTTGGTATCATACAAAGAAAATAGCAAGTGTGAAATAACACAGACAGTTTTTCTTAGAGGCTTGAGGAAGGAGTTCATAAGAGATCACTTACAGCACAGGAAAAACAAAACGTTTCAGCCCAAGGAACTATGCAAAAAATTGTGTAACACACTGGTGGGCTGATAGGTAAACAGGCAGGTACCACAGGAGGAATTCAGGTGACTGGCCGCTCCCCTACACTATGGGACCCAGCAACTAGGTGAACACCAGCCACACAGTGGACCCTGACTAGGATGCACACAACGGCAACACACAGGAGACTGCAAAGACCAAATAAGAACCAAGAGAAGAAGCAACAGCGTTTCCTGAGATCCACACCATGTTGGAACTTAGGGCGATGAGCAAACCAGCAAGCAGCCTGCCGCCCTGGTAAGTGGCTGTGGTCTGGCAAGCCGCTGCCACCCCAGGGCAAGAAGCAAGAAGCAACAGCGTTTCCTGAGATCCCACCATGTTGGAACTTAGGGCGCTGAGCAAATTAACAACCAGCATGCCTCCCTGAACTTTGGAAATGTAATGGTCAATTCATCAGACAGAAATAGCAGGTGAATGTGGCAGACTTTCAACGGCCCAAAGGAGAGAGACCCTGGTGCGTAGGGAACTGCACCATGCGGTTGACTCGGTGTGCTGGGAGAACAAGGTTCTCCTCCCCTCTGTGGTGGGCAGCTCTGAGCCTGTCGGCACACGGGCTGAGAATCAAACATCTCATGTAGTCCTGTCCCCCATCCCATGTACCCCCCTCCCCCCCCACTTAGCAAGTGGGAGCCCGTGTACTACACATCTTGTGAAAAGATTGACTATGTTATTTAGTATGAACTCCCCATATGCAAAGATATGGACAACCATTTGGAAGAAAACAAGAGACAATATGACAGATAGTGAAGATCTCTGGTTGTCTAGCTTTGAAATGTACACTTTCTTATGTCCCGTTCTGTTCTGTTTTGCTGTGTTTAATTTTACCCCCTTTAAAATAAAAAAAAAGAACCAAGAGGGAAAATGACAAGACAAAAAATAAAATACAATCTTAGACCTCCAGCCTATCTGGAACAAGTACAGACGATATCAACACAGAAGACACTGGAAGATACAGACCTGAAATTTCTGAAAGGATAGCAAACGAAGTAAAGAAACAAATCCCTGAGGCTATAGATTAAATCAGATCAGAAATAATCTCTTAAGTAAAAATAAATGAAATGACAACCTTAATGAAGGTTACTGTAGCCAGAGAAGATATAAAAAAGACAGGAGCATAGGAAAATGAAGAAAGTGTTGAATGACAAATATAATAAAGAAACAGAATGCATGAAACAGATTCAAAGAGATGCCCAAAAGAATGAAGAATTCCATTAAAAGCTAGAAAACCCAGTTGAATGAAATTGAAGATAGACTTTCAGACCTTGAAGACAGGATCACAGCTATTCATCACAAAACTGATAAGGGACCATCACTATGGTCCCAAGACTATGCAAAGAAAAACAATATAATACTGATAGTTGTCAATGAAAAATCAGGAGACAACACAGATGACATTTAAAAAATTATTCACAGAAGCAATAGCAAAAAATTTCCCAAGCATGGAAGAATCTGACAAACAGATAAATGAGGCATATAGAACTCCAAACAGTTATAACCAACAGATTTAATGTAACCCCAATCAAAATACCATTATCACATCTCACACATATAGAGAAATCACTCCTAAAATCATTTGGAAACAGAAGAGACCTAGAATAGCAAAGGCAATCCTGGGCAACAAAAGCAAGGCAGGAGGCATCACATTCCCTGACTTGAAATTGTACTACAAAACTACTGTGATAAAATCAGCATGGTACTGGAAAAAAATAAAGCAGACCTGAGGATCAATGGAACAGATTAGAAGATGCAGACACAACTACAAAGACACTCACCCACCTTATCTTTGACAAAGGGGCCAAACATGTTCACTGGAAGGAAGATAGCCTCATTAATAAATGGTGCTGGAGAGCTGGGCATGGTGGTGCAATCCTGTAATACCAGCACTCAGGCACTGAGTGGCACTGAGGCAGGAGGATCGTTGCAAGTTCAAGACCAGCCTGGGCTACAAAGTGAGCCCAAGGCCAGCCTGAATTGCATAGCAAGACCCTGTCTTAAAAAGACAAAAAAAAAATGCCCTGATTCCAGCCACAATGCATAAATAAATAAATAATACTGTAAAAATTGGCTTTCCACATGCCAAAGACTAGATTTCTTATTAAACTATTGTGCCTGTATCACAGAATTTGGTTGACTATAGTATTGATTTATTTCTACAGCCTTCAGAAGTCATGATTATTTTTAATTTCCATTTTTTTGTAGCCAGAGAACATCAAAAATTACTTTTCTAGAATAAGTTCATGGGAGGTTAACTCTCAAAATCTTTTCTTATACATAAAAATTGCTTCCTTGAGCACATAAATCAGCCAATTAGAGAGTCACCATCTAGGCACTGGAAAATAGCTTCATGGGGAAGACAAGATGGAAAGAAATGGGTCCTCTGGACCCAGGAAGAATCTGAAGTGTGAAGTGAAGCCCACAAAGCGAGTATGAAGAAAAATTTCAAGGAAGAAGAAGGTGGTAGTCAGTGGTACCTTCTGAGACTGAACTCACTGCACAAGAAGAACGGTTCAAACCCGGGGATGCATGATCACAGTGAGGGTGAAGTCTGGCAACCCCCGAGGCCTCTGCCGAGAGAGATGGCAGTGGAGGGGGACTGCACTGGCTGGCAGTGAGCGCAGAGGACTTAGTCTTCCCACAGGGAGAGAGCAATTAACAAAGAACCATTTTGGAGCCAGGCTGGATAAGCCCAGAACCCAGAACTGCTGCCAGCTTCGTCTAGCAGCGCCCAGCTGGGCACAGACCCATGGAAATTGCATAGACCTTGACAAGCCCAATAATTCTGGTCTCAGGGCAGACCTGCTGAGATTATCCATTACTCCACTATAAAGCAACTTCTGTCTTGCTGGAATAATACATAGGCACGATCTGGGACTCTGTGTCTACGGGTTGTCAACTAGTGCAACTAGAGAGAATCCTGGAAGTGAACTGTTTATTTTTCTTTTTCATTTTCTTTTTTTCTCTTTCTCCTTCATTGTTTTCATACAAGTGTGAAAGTGGTTCCTAACCTCTTTGTGGCGTGGTTCTTTTTCTTATATTTTAAAGAGGGTAAAACAAAACGTAACAAAACAAAACAAAGCAGATCAGAAGAAAACATAACACAGATTTCAAAGCAAGACCACAGGAGACCCACAATGACTACTATGTCTCTTGTTTGCTTCTAAATAGTTGTCTATATTTTCACACACAATGAATTCATACAAAACAAAATAGCATAAAACTGATCAGAACAGAGTAATGAAGGCATTACAGGCTTTCGAAATCAGACAATAGGAAAATCAACAATGGTTACTGTAATGTCTCTTCAAAATAGCTATCCATACCTTCATGTACGTTGAAATTAAACAATACAAGCAGACTAAAACCACTCTGAACAAAGAATAATAGAATTACTGGATTTCACAGCATGACAATATGGAATCAGCAATGGATACCACAATGTCTCTTTTTCTTCAAAGTAGCTGTTCATTTCATCATGTATAATATAATCAATTCTCATAAACTGTTTAGGAAAAGTTCTAGGCATGTGTAACCTTCAATTTGTATACCTTTCCTTTCTGTATTAGAGGGAAAAGTGAAACACAACAGATTACTAGAAAAACAATAAACAAAAAAGGCAAATAAATAACAACAGAAAAGAGCCCAAAACAATGATGATATAGGCCTTCAAAACAAGGTGGTAAGAATGTAACTAGGGTTGTTATTCTACATAGTAATCTTCAAAAGAGTTCCTAAGATCACCAGATACAAACATGCAAAATTGTTTCAATCCTATGAATGTTAACTGTTTTGTTCCAAGAACTTATAGAATTTGTAGCACAATCATCTTAGCTATCCTAAGTGTACTTATACAAATTTAGATATTTTTTCTCTTCCTTCTTCTTTTTCCTCCTTTCCCCTTAGATATTATTTTTCCCCTATGAACAGATTCTTATCCTTTCACTGTATTTATTGAGGATTTTGTATCTTATGTTCTGTTACCATTTCTTACACTAGGGAGACAATACGGCATTTACACATGCAAGTTTGATTTATTTCACTTATGAGTATGGTCTCGAGTTGCATCCATTTACTTAGAAATATCTCATTGTGATCATTCTTTATAGCTGAGTAGTACTCTATTGTATAAAAGTACAACATCCTTTTTATCCATTCCTCAGTTGATGGACATTTAGGTTGTTTCCAAGATCTGGCTATTACAAATTGTCCTGCTATAAATATGGATGCACATATATCACTGTGATATGATGTTTTCAGTTCTTTTGGGAATATGCCCAGAAGTGGAATAGCTGGGTCAAATGGGACTTCCAATCCCAACTTTTTGAGGAACCCCCAGACAGACCCCCACAGTGATTGTACCAGTCTACACTCTTACCAATAGTGCAGAAGACTTCCTTTTCCCCCAAAGCCTCTCTAGCATTTCTTGTTGGTAGTTTTCTTTATCCTAGCCATTCTTTCTGGAGTGAGATGGAATCTCAGTGTGGTTTTAATTTGCATTTCTCTAGCAACCAATGATGCTGATCATTTTTTCATGTATCTATTTGCCATTTGTATTTCTTTATCTGAGAACTGTGTATTCATCTCAGATGCCCATTTTTGGATTGGGTCTTTGAATTCTGGGGGCCTGATTTTTTTAATTCTTTATATGTTCTGGATAGAAGTCCTTTGTCTGAGGGACAGTTGACTAAGATTTTTTCAAATTCATGGGTTTCCTTTTTACTGTGTTGACTTCTTTCAATATGCAAAAACTTTTGAATAAGATGAGATCCCAGTTATTGATTATGGGAAGTATTTCTCATGTGGTTTGATTTTTGTTCATGAATTCTTTACTTACCCATACATCTTCAAGATTTTTACCTACTTTGTCTTCCAGCAGAGTTAGTGTTTCTGTTTTAATATTTAGATCTTTGATCCATTTTGACTTTAGTTTAGTACATGGTAATAGGCATGGGTCTAGGTTTAGTTTTTGGCATATGGAAAGCCAGCTTTTCCAGCACCATTTATTAAAGAGACAATCTTTCTTCCAGTGAATGTATTTGGCCCCTTTATCAAAGATAAGGTGGCTGAGTGTGTTTGTATTTGTAGTTGTATCTTCTAATCTATTCCATTGATCTTCAGGTCTGTTTTTATTCCAGTACCATGCTGATTTTATTACAATAGCTTTGTAGTATAACTTCAAGTCAGGCATTGTGATGCCTCCTGCCTTGTCTTTGTTGCTTAGAATTGCCTTTGCTATTCTAGCTCTTTTCTGGGTCCAGATGAATTTTAAGAATGATTTCTCTAGATCTGTGAAATATGCTAGTGGTATTTTGATTGGAATTGCATTAAGTCTGTATAACAATTTTGAAAGAATGGCCATTTTCCCAATATTTGTTCCTCCTATCCATGAACAAGGGGTGTCTTTCCATTTTCCCAGATCCTCTTCAATTTCTTTTTCAGGGCATTATAATTTTCCCTGAATAGATCTTTTACTTCTTTTTTAATTATATTTTAAAGAGGGTAAAATTAAACACAACAAAACAGAACACAAGAAAGCAATGTACGAGACATAAATTTCAAAGCAAGACAATCAGAGAGCTTCACTATCATTGTCTCTTGTTTTCTTCCAAATAGTTGTCCATATCTTCACATACAGAGAATTCACATGAAACAACATAGTATAGAACTGACCTGAACAGGATGAGGAAGGTGTTTTTGGTCTTCAAGACCAGACAATAGGGAAGTTAGCAATGGCTGTCATAATGTCTCTCATTCTCTTCAAAATAGCTGTTCATATCTTCACATATGTTGAAATTAAACAAAACAGAACAGGCTAAAATTACTCTGAACAAAGAATAATAGTATTGCTGGGTTTTACTTCATGATGCTATGGAATCAGCACTGGGTACCTTAGTATCTCTTTTTCTTCAAAGTATTGTTCATTTCATCATGCATTATATAATAAGTTCTCATAAACTGTTTATAGGTTCTATGAATGCATGAGTCTCTACATGTATTTCTATCCTTTCTGTATTAGAAGGAGAAACAAAACATAGCAAGACAAAACAAAACAAATTCCTATAAAAACATGTAACAAAAAAGTCATATAAAACCATAGTAAAAGGTTATCTACAATGGTTACTGTTGTCTCTTGTTATCTTCAGTAGAATTGTCCATATCATCAGGCGTAGTATAATTGAATATAGCAGTACATAGCAGTACTAATAAAAACAAAAACATTGTAGATAGTGTAAAACTTCAAAAGCAGGTAACAATCATACCAGAGTGGGTATCCTAGTGAATCTTGTCATCTTCAGTGTAGTTGCCTATATTCTCAGACTTGATATTATCAATCATAATAGATTTGAATAAAATCTGTCAATACAAAACAGCAATCTAACAAACAAGATTCAATTAAGATCAGTAATGATAAAACAGTGTAAATTATATGGGGCTTCAGATTAAGCTAATAGGAAATTAAGGATGATTACCATACTATATCCTGCTATTTTCAGGATAGCTGTCTGTGCCCTGAAATCTAGTGCAAGTAGACAAACTGGAACAGAATATAATCCATCTAAACAGATCGGTGTGAGTAATGTGGGTTTTAAATCCTGATACAATATTAACAATATCCTCTGCCTTCTTTTTATAGACAGTTCCTCCCCTTTCATTCCCACAGGGTGCTGCGCATTTTGGGTCCCACCAAATCCCTCAGTTTTTAGATTGGGGGGGCAACCTGCTATTTACCTAAGTGGTTCCGAACCTTCTCACTCTGGACTTGATCTCAAGTTGTATTCCTTCACTACAAGAGCCTTAAGGTTTTCCTTTGTTATAGCTGAGTAGTTCTCTACTGCACATAAGTATCTTGTCTTTCCAACCTATCTGCAGGTGCTGGTCGAGTTGCCCTTATTTCTCTCTGGTTCCCTGTCACATAGAGCATTGTTTTCTCATATTTGATTTTCAACCCATAAGCCCTTTTTCAGATTAATTATATTTCCTATATAGAGCATCTCAGTGGACCCTACTTCCTGATCTACTCTGCCTGTGTTTTTTTTCTTTTCTTTTTTTTTTTTTAGCGTATCAAGGCCATCTATGTTAGAGATTATAGCCAACCTTCTCTGCCTCATTTATGCTATGCTATTTTTCTGCCATTGGTTGTCTACTTTTCTCCTTCATTCCACTGTCTGCCCTGTTCATTGAGGCCTCTCTGCCACTGTTCCTGAAATCCTGGTATTTTTTTTCTCTCTCTCTCTTTAGAATGTCCTTCAGTATTCTCTGTAGGGTTGGATTGGTGGTCATAAATTCCCCCAGTTCCTCTTTGTCATGGAAGTATCTTGTTTCTCCATTAATTTCTAGAGACAGTTTTGCAGGGTACATCAATCTGGGCTGGAGCTTATTTTCTTTTAGGATATGTAATACTTTGCTCCAAACTCTTCTTGATTTGATGGTCTGAGTTGAGAAGTCTGCTGTGATTTTGATGGGTTTTCCTTTATAAGTGATCTGTTTCTTTTCTCTGACAGCTTTTAATATTCTGTTCTTATATTGAATTTCTGGGATCTTGATTATTATATGTCTGGGGGTAGCTCTGTTTTGGTTGTAGGTGGCTGGAGTTCTGTATGTCTCATACATCTGAATATCATTTCCTTTTGTCATGCTTGGGAAGTTTTCCTTAATTATTTCTGTGAATAGCATTTGTAATTCCTTTGCTTTTACTCCTGCTTCTTCACTCACATTTTTTATTCTTAGGTTATAGATCCTCTTGTCGTCTTCTAGCCTTTGTATTGCTACCTGCTGTTTCCTTGTTATTTTTAAGAGATCTTTCCTTTCATGATCACACATTGCAAACCTGTCTTCAAGTTTTGATAGTCTATCCTTAGTTTCTTTCAAGCAGTTTTGCCAGCTTTCAATGGAGTTTTTAATTTCCCAGTAATCTCTTTGAATCTGGTTCATGGTTTCTTTTTCTTAGGTTTTCTTTATATTCTTCATTGAATGTTTCTCTCCTTTTTCGGTGTTCCTCCATTCTTCCATCTGTATCTTCTTGAGAGGTGCTTAACATTTCTTTTATTAATCTACTTATATCTTGCTTTACCTGAATTAATATTTCAGTTTTGAGCTTGTCTACAAGGTCCCAAAGGTATCTTCTTATGTCTGCTGATGCCATGTTTGATATGGCATGTATGCTGCCCTCAATCTCTTTTGTATTTACCTCTCCTGGATCAACATTCTCAGGGTTGGGGGCAGGGGGCTTTTTATTATTTCTTTCTCTTGTCATGTTTTTGGTTTCTTCCATACAGGTGTATAGTGGAGTTCCCAGCCCCTTTCCTTGTTGGTTATGGTTCTTCTGAAGTGCACTGGCTAGGGATTTCTGCCCTCTCCAGTTTGCTGTTGGTCACTGAGGTGCAAGCAGGGGCAGCATATGCTGGCCCCTCCCCTCCAGGCCAGTCAACCTTCGGTGGCCTTCACCACGTTAGTGTGTGCTACATGTATGAAATTGGCTTGGGATGACTTATTAGGTCCCAGCAAGGGCCATGACCCAGGTCAAGCAGATACCATCAATCTGCTCTGGGAGGGGAGCAACCAACTGAAGTCATTCCTAGTTCAGGTCCGTCTTGCCCGATTCCAACATGTCACCAAGTTGGTCGCCCCTTTCCCATGGGAGGATCTTATTACCAGCACTCACTGTGGGTTAATGCAGGTCCCTCCCTGGCTCTGTTCTCCATTGGGCTTGCCAACTTCCAACTTCAGCACGGCTGCAGTGCGATTTGGGGCAGCTCCAGGCAACTTGGGGCTATGCAATTTAGGGCAGCTCGGCAAGAGTGCCATGGTCACTAATCTTAGTTTCTCCAATGGTAGCCCCAGGACTATGTGTTTGACCAGCTCTTTTCCCTTTAGTTTCTTCCTGGGTTGAGAGGATCCATCTCCCTCTATTTGGACCTCTCCAGGATGTTTTATTCTAGCATCTGAGTTGTCTCTCTCAGGGAGGCTCTGTATCCTGCTGCTTATTGGTCCATCATCTTTAGCTCCTCCCCCATGCAGCTATGCTCTCAGAGATGTTTCTGCCTTCTGCCTATGGTATGCTAATTGTGACCCTACTTCTTCTGTTAGATTGATTCCTAAGTATTTCATTTTTTTTGGATGCTATTGTGAAGGGTGTGGCCTCTCATTTCTCTCTCAGTGATTTTGTTGTTAGTGTATAGGAATGCTATTGATTTTTGAGTGTTGACTTTGTATCCAGATACATTTTGGAATTTATTTATTATACCTAGGAGTCTTTCAATGGAGTTTTGGGGGTTTTCTATATAGAGTATTGTGTCATCTGCAAATAATGATAATTTAACTTCTTCTTTTCCTCACTCCTTTTATTTCTCTGTCTTTTCTAATTTCTCTGGCTAGCATTTCCAGCACTATATTGAATAGGAGTGGTGAACAATAGATATCCTTGTCTTGTTCCTGATTTTAGAGTAAAGGCTTTCAACCTCTGGCCACTTAATATGATGTTGGCTGTTGGTTTGTCATAGATGGCATTTATCATACTGAAGTAAAGACCATCGATTCTAGTTTTCTGTAAGATTCTTATCATGAATGAGTTTGGACCTTATCAAAAGCTTTTTCTGCATCTGTAGAAATGATCGTGTGATTCTTATTTTTGGCTCTATTGATATGGTGGATTATATTTATTGATTTGCATACGTTGAACCATCCTTGTATTCCTAGGATGAATCCCACTTCATCGTGGTGTATAATCTTCTTGATGATTTATTGCATTCTGTTTGTCAGTATTTTATTGAGAATTTTTGTATCTATGTTCAGTAGGGAGATTGGCCAGTAGTTCTCTTTTATGGTCATGTCTTTCTCTGGTTTGGGTATTAGAGTATTTCTTGCTTCCAAGAATGAGTTAAGGAGAATTGCTTCCCTTTCAATATCACTGAAGAGTTTGAGTAGTGTCGGCATTAAGTCTTCTTTGAATTTCTTGTAGAATTCTGCAGTGAAGCCATCTGGACCTGGACATTTCTTTGTTGGTAAGGTTTTAATTACATTTTCAATTTTGTTAATTGAAATTGGGTTATTCAGCAGTTTTACATCTTCTTGATCCAGCTTTGGTAATTCATATGTTTCCAGGAATCTGTCCATTTCTTCTGTGTTATCAAGCCTATGAGAGTAGAGGTTTTCAAAATAGGTATTGATGATCTTCTGTATTTCCACAGGGTCTGTAGTGATTTCACCCTTTTCATTCCTTATTACATGAATTTGAGTTTTTTCTTTCCTTTTTTAAAATAAGTTTGGCTTGAGGCTTATAAATTTTATTTATTCTTTCAAAGAACCAACTCTGATTCATTTATTCTTTGTATTGTTTTCTCAGTCTCTGTTGCATTGATGTCTGCTCTGATCTTTATAATTTCCTCTCTTCTTTTGGCTTTGGGCTTGACTTTCTCTTCTTTTTCTAGATGTTTGGGGTGTAGCATCAGGTTGTTTATTTGTGTTTGTTCTGTTTTCCTGATGTGGGAATTCACCACAGTAAATTTTCCTCTGAGAACTGCTTTCATTGTATCCCACAGATTCCAGTAAGTTGTATGTGTATTTTCATTTGCTTGTAAATATTGTTTAATTAGTTCATCAGTGTGACCCACTGATTGTTCAGGAGTGCATTATTCAATTTCCATGTGTTTGTGGGGGTTTTGCAATTTCTTTTGTCATTAATTTCTAGTTTCATGGTGTTATGATCTGATAACATGCATGGGATAATTTCAATTCTTTTACATTCACTTAAGCATGTTCTGTGGGCTAGTATATGGTTTATTTTACAGAATGTCCAGTGTGCTGCTGAGAAGAATGTATATTTTGATGTTGTTGGTGGAACACTGTATACGAAAACTAAGTCCATTTGTTCACAGGTGTGATTCTGTTCTGTTATTTCTTTGCTGATTTTCTGTCTGGTTGATCTGTCCCTTTGTGTCAAAGGTGTGTTAAAGTACACCATTATAATTGTGTTATTGCTTATTTGATTTTTCATATCCATTAATATTTGTTTTGTATAGCTGGGTACTCCTGAATTGGTATATATATATATATATATATATATATATATATATATATATATTGTCTTCCTCTTGAAGTTTTCCCCTAATTAGCATGTAGTGACCTTCTTTATCTCTTTTGATCACTCTTGGTTTAAAGTTCACACTGTCTGCAAACAGAATAGCTATCCTTGCTTTTTTTTCTGTTGCATGAAGTATTGTTTTCCATCCTTTAACTTTTAGTCTGTGAATTTTCCTTTTGGGTTATATGGGTTTCTTGTAGACAGCATATGGTTGGATGTTGCTTCTTGATCCATTCTGCCAGTTTGTTTCTTTTAATTGGTGAATTGAGGCCATTTACATTAACGGTTATAACTAATATATATTGGTTTATTTTTTGATGTTATCTTTCTGCTATTGATTCTTTACCTTTCCCCTATTTGTTTGTCTTGCTAATTGGATTTTTTCCTATGTCTATCTAGAATGTCTTTTAGTGTTCTTTGCAGGGTAGGCTTTGTGGTCATGAAGTTCTTCAGCTGTTCTTTGTCATAAAAATCTTATTTCTCCATCCATTTTGAAGGACAGTTTGCAGGGTACATCAATCTGGGTTGGAAGTTGTTTTCCATTAGGATCTGAAATACTCCACTCCATGCTCTTCTTGACTTTATTGTTTGTGTTGAGAAGTCTGCTGTGATTCTGATAGGCTTTCCTTTATAGGTGATCTGTCTCTTCTTCCTAGCAGCTTTTAATATTCTGTTCTTATATTGTATTTCTGGGATGTTGATTATTATATGTCTGGGCATAGTTTTATTTTGGTTATGGCTATTTGAAGTCCAATATGCTTCACTTACCTGTATCTCAGTTTCCATTCTCATGTTTGGGAAATTTTCAGCTATTACTTCTGAAAATAGCCTCTTAATATCATTTGTGTTGTCACCTTCTTTTTTGTTTATACTTATCAATGTTACGTTGTTTTTCTTTGCATCATCTTGTAGCTATTGAACTGTTATTTCTTGATTCCTTGCTATGTTTAAAAGATCTTTCCTTTCCCATTCACTAGCTGCAATCTTGTCTTCAAGGTCTGAAACTCTATATTCACTTTCATTAATATGGTTTTGCCAACTTTTGATGGAATTTTTTATTTTGGATTATTTGATATCTCTTATTTCTGATCTGAGTTCTTTTATAGCTTCCCAGAGTTGTTTCTTTACATCAGTCACTATCATTTCAGGAGTTTCAGGTGTATGGTTTACATTTTCTTCTATGTCCATGTGTCCTAGGCTTGCTTGGGATGGGCTAAAGGTTTCAGATTGCATTTTGCTCTTTTGTATTGTCATTTTCCTATGTTCCCTTAGGGAAACTGAAGGTAAGGTCTCTGTTAGTTTGACTGAGAATATCTACCCCTATTGCAGGAAGTTTCCTCAGTTGAATGGAGGTCCTTAGACAGACCTTACCAGGTGGCTCCCAGCCACTTGGAGTTGCTGGGGTTGCTGATTTCTATCCCATGAGGAATCCTTGGTGCATGGCTCTGAAACTGTGCACAATTTTTGGCTTAAGGTGGAGTGCAGGTGGCTGGGGGCCACTGGGGAGTTGATGGGTGGGGCCCAAATTGGCCAGAGGGAACTCCCCTTGAGTCCTTCAGTGATGTGGAACCTGTTCTAAAGGAAAACAACTTTCAATTCAGATTGATGTATCCTGCAAACCTATCTTCCAAAATTCACTTCTGTGAATAAGACACTTCCGTGAAAAAGAACATTTGAGGAAATTCATGACCACCAAACCAGTACTCCAAAAATTTCTGAAGAACACTCTAGAAAGAGATAATGACTACAGCTCCATGAACCCCAACAGAAGGAATCCACTGGGAATGGCAAACAAGAAGAGAGAGAGAAAAAAGGGGGGAGAGCCAATAACAGGAAAACATGACAAGGATAAGTCAATACATTTCAATTATAACTATCAATGTTAATGGTCACAATTCACCAGTCAAAAGACACAAACTGATCCTCAGGTCTATTTCTTTGCCAGTACCATGCTGATTTTATCACTGTGGCTTTGTAGTATAGTTTCAAGTCAGGAATTGAGATGCCTCCTGTCTGGCCTTTATTGCCTAGAATTGCCTTTGCTGTTTCCAAATGAATTTTAGGAGTGTTTTCTCTAGATCTGTGAGGTATGTTGATGGTATTTGATTGGGATTGCATTAAATCTGTATAACAGTTTTGGGAGTATGACCATTTTCACACTGTTGGTTCTTCCTAACTAAGAGCAAGGAATATCCTTCCATTTTCCAATATCCTCTTCAATCTCCTTTTATAGAGTAGTATAATTTTCAGCATATAGGTCTTTTACATTCTTGGTTAGGTTAATTCCTAAGTGTTTCATTTTTTAAGATGCTATTGTGAAAGGCAATATTTCCATAATGTCTCTCTTGGGGAGTTTTTTGTTTGTGCACAGGAATGCTATTGATTTCTGAGTGTTAACTTTGTATCCAGCTATGCTGCTGAATTTATTACCTCTAGTAGTCTTTTAATTCCCTTCCTGGGTATTTTCCCAGAAAAATTGAAAAGGTCATATCACAGTGATATATGTGCACCCATGTTCATAGCAGCACAATTTGTGATAGCTGAATCTTGGAAACAACCAAGACATCCATCAACTGCAGAGTGGATGAAAAGATGCAGTATTTTTATACAATGGAATATTACTCAGCTATAAAAAAGGATGATATTGAGGCCTTCATAGGCAAATGGAGACAACTTGAAGCTATCCTCATTAGTGAAATAAATAAAAATCATATTTATAAATATCACATTGTGTCTCTAGTGTAAAAAGTAATAAGAAATGTAGGAGTAATAAAACCCAAAATGTGTAATTGCTATTGTAAAAAAAGAGAGGGAAAGAAAGTGCTCTAAAGGATATAACTGCATGTATGTTTAAGTGTGTAGGATTGATAAACCTATTAATAAGTTTTTGTTGGATAGTTGAACAGAACTGTTTGCAGTCTCACTGCAAACTTTCACTGTTTAAATGTCCACTTTGTATGCTTTACTTTTGTAACTTGAATAACTATTTCGAAGAGGACAATATATAATTTATCAACTAGTGATTTCTTACTGTTTTTTTGAAATTATGTATTATTTCTACCCTTTTTCTGTTTTGTTTTTTAAATAAAATTTAAAATTTTTTAAATAAAATTTTTTTAAAGAGACACAAACTGGCAGAATGGATCAAGAAGCAAGATCCAACAATATCCTGCATCCAAGAAACACATCTAGTTCAAAAAGAAATTCATAGACTTAAAGTCAAAGGATGGAAAACAATATACTATGTGATAAGAACCCGGAAAAAAAGCAGGGATAGCTCTTCTGTTTACATACAAAGTGAATTTCAAGCCAAGATTGATTAAGAGAGATAAAAAGATTACTACATCCTTATAAAGGGAACAATCCAAGAAGAAGAGACAACAATCATAAATATGTATATGTAATAAATAACCAGTGTGTCAACTATATAAAACAATCACTAACAGACATGAAAAATCAAATAAGCCCTAATACAATTGTATTGGGAGGTCTCAATACCCCACTGTCACAAAAAGACAGATCAACTAGACAAAAAATTAATACAGAAATATTAGAACCAAATTAAACTTTTGGAGATTTGGACCTAGTAGATATTTCTAGAGTATTCCATGCCACAAGATCAGAATATGCATTCTTCTCAGCTGCAAATGGGACATTCTCCAAAACAGACCATATATTGGCTCATAGAACATGCTTAAGTAAATGTAAAGGAATTCATGTATACTATCAGACCACAGTGCAATGAAATTGGAAATCCATGAGAAAAGAAACTACAAGAGCTTCATAAACAGATGGAAATTAAATAGCACCCTACTGAACAACAAATAGATCACAGATGAAATTAAAGAAGAAATTAAACAGTTTTTACAGTTCAATGATAATGACAATAAAACATACTGGAACTTTCAGGATACAAAGAAAGCAGTGTTAAGAGGGAAATTTATAGCAGTCAACACTGATATCAGGAAAACAGAGCAAGCACATACAAACAATTTAGTGTCTCAATCATCTAGAAAAAGAAAAGCAGGTTAAGTCAAAAGTTCATACAAGGGAGGAAAATATAAAGATCACAGCAGAAATTAACACACTGGAGACTAAAAAAATACAATGAATCAAAGAGTTGGCTCTTTGAAAGATTAAATAAAACTTACAAACCCCTAACCAATCTTATTTAAAAATGAAAAGACACAAATCCACACAATCAAGACTAAAAAAGGAGAAATCACAACAGACCCTGAAGAAATCCAGAAAATCATCTATACCTACTTTGAAAACTTGTAGTCTAATAAGACCAAAAATACAGAAGAAATGGACAGATTCCTCGATACATATGAATTACCAAAGCTGAATCAAGAAGATATAAAAATCCTAAATAACACAATATCAATAAATGAAATTGAAGATGTAATTAAAAACCTATCAAGAAAGAAAAGCCCATGCCCTGATGGATTCACTGCTGAATTCTAAAAGAAATTTAGAGAAGACCTAACACCACTACTTCTCAAACTCTAATGAAATTGAAAGGGAAGCAATATTGCAAATTCATTGCGGGGAGCACGCATCATCCTGATACCAAAATCAGAGAAGGACCCAACTGAGAAAGAGAATTACAGGCCAATTACCCTAATGAACACTGATGCAAAAATCCTCAATAAGATACTGGCTAACAGATTGCAGCAAATCTTCAGGAAGATTGTACACCACGATCAAGTGGGATTCATCCGAGGGATACAGGGATAGTTTGGCATATGTAAATTGATAAGTGTAATATACCATATTAATAGAGCCAAGCACAAAAATAATATGATCATCTCAATAGATACAGGAAAAGCTTTTGACAAAGCCCAGCATCCATTTGTAATAAAAAAAAAACCTACAAAAAATTGGAATACATGGTCTTTATCTCAATCTGATGGAAGTCATCAATGACAAACCAACAGTCAACATCATACCAGATGGCCAAAAACTGAAAGATTTCACTCTAAAATCAGGAACAAGACAAGGATGTCCACTGTCTCCACTCGTATTCAACATAATCTTGGAAACTTTATCTGGAACAATTAGATAAGAAAAAGAAATGAAAAGAATAAAGATATGAAATGAAGTTAAATTATCATTTTTTTGTTTGACTATATCATGCATGATGATATGAACAGCTGTTTTGAAGAAAACAAAACATTATGACAGCTATTGTTTATTTAATATCATCCTTCTTAGAAGTCCTACCATGCTTCTATTCTTCTACTACCATTGGTTCTATCTATCACATTGTGTCTTATTGGGATTTGAATATGTTTGTTTTATTCTCTTTAAAATAAAATTTTAAAAAAATTATCATTATTTGCATTTGATATAATATGCTACTAAGCAGATCCCAGAAACTCCACCAAGACTAGATTTAATAAGCAAATTCACTAATATAGCTAGTTACAAAGTCAACACTCAAAAAATCAATAGCCTTCTTGTACATGAATAACAAACTCAGTGAGAGAGAAATCAGGAAAAGAGTGCCTTTTATGATAGCATCCAAAAAAATGAAATACCTAGGAATCAGTCTAACAAACGATGTGAAAGACCTCTACAGCAGGGCATGCAGGGGCCAGGAAAAGTCAGACAGTGCCTCCCGAGAATCAGCCATGCTGGGACTGGGAGGAGTCAAACAACAAACCAACTAGCCAGCCTTTCTGGTAAGCCACTCAGACTTCACAGATCATGTGGGGCCCAGACCATGCAGGGACCAGGAAGGGAAAAGTCAGATAAAGCCTTCCACCAGCCTACCAGCATGCAGGCAGAGAATCACCAGCCTTCCCCCACCACCACCACTCCTTCATAAGCAACCAGCTGGTTCAGAGGACAGGCTGGTTGATAGTAACTGAGGTACAAAAAGCAACTGAATGTTTATACTGTTTGTTTGACTTTGTAGTCCTGGGGCAGGCAGACTGAACATCTGTAGGGAGGATAACATTATGCAATATAGCAGTTATGGAGGTTTTCCTTCTATCTTGTTTTTGAATTCCACTGTTGTTCTCACTGTTTTGCTGTGTTCCAATTAATTGTTTTGCTATGTTCAATGCTCTGTTTTGGTTGGTTTTATTCTGTTTTGTTTTGGTTTGATTTTGCTGTATCTGATGGAATGGACAAGTATTGTGAAGATAATAAGATATACTAGGGTAACCACTGTTGTTTTCCTATTATCCTACTTTGAAGTTCTGCACCAATTTCACTGCTTTGTTTTGATTTGATTTATTCTGCTTTCTTTGGTTGACCTTATTAGCTTTAAAATTAAAAAAATTTAAAATAAAATAAAGACATCTACATTGAAAACTACAGTACTCTGAAAAAGAAAATTGAAGAAGATATTAGAAAATGGAGAGATATTCCATGCTGTTGGGTAGGAAGAACCAATATAGTGAAAATGGCCATACTTCCAAAAGAGTTATACGGATTCAGTGCAATCCCAATAAAAATTCCAATAGCATAGCTCACAGAATTAGATAAAACAATCCTAAAATTCATCTGGAACCAGAAGAGACCTGGAATAGCAATCACAATCCTGGGCATCAAAGGCAAGGCAGAGGGCATCACAATCTATGACTTTAAATTATACTATAAAGATACTGTGATAAAAACAATGTGGTACTGGCAAAAAAAAAATAAAGACCAAAAGATCAATGGAACAGATTAGAAGATGCAGAAACAACTCCAGACACACTCAGCTACCTTATCTTTGACAAAAGTGCCAAACTTTCACTGGAAGAAAGATAGCCTCTTTAATAAATGGTGCTGGAAAAACTGGCTCTACACATGCCAAAGAGTAAAACTGGACCCATGTATTTCACCAGGTACCAAGTTAAAATCAGAATGGATCAAAGATCTAAATATTAAAACAGAAACATTAAATCTTCTGGAAGATAGAGTAGGTAAAACTCTTGAAGACATAGGTGTAGGCAAAGACTTTATGAACAAAACCTTGGTTGCCCAGGAACTATCACAAAGAATCATCAACTGGGATCTCACTCTATTAAAAAGCTTTTGCACAGCAAGAGAAACCACCAACAGAATGAAGTGACAATCCACAATATGGGAAAAAATGTTTGCCATTTGTTCCTCAAAGGATTACTATTGAGAACATATAGGGCCGGGGATTTAGCTCAGCAGCTTAAGTGCCTACCTAGCAAGCACGCGGTTGTGAGTTTGATCTCAGGTACCAAAAAAGGAAAAAAAAAAAAAAAAAGAAATAAAGAAAGAAAGAACTCAAAAAAAGCAGTCTTCCCAAATTTAAAAACTCAAACCAAAAATGGGCATCTGAGATGAAGAAATAACATCAAATAAATATGCAAAAAAAGGTTTAATCTCACTATTCATTCAAGAGATGCAAATTAACATGACACTGAAATTCCACCTCACCCCAGTAAGAATGGCTTTTATCAAGAAATCAAGCAACAACAAACGCTAGAGGGGCTGTGGAGAAAAAAGAACCCTTCTGCACTGGTGGGAGTGTCGACTGGTGCAACCACTGTGGAAATCAGTGTGGAGATTCTTCAAAAAACTAGGACTAGAGGTTCCATTCAACCTTGCTATTCCCCTTCTGGGTATCTTCCCAAAAGAATTAGAAACATCATACCACAGTGATATACGTGCACCCATGTTTATAGCAGCACAGTTTGTAACAGCCAGAGCTTGGGAACAACCTAAATGACTGAGGAATGGATAAAAAAGATGTGACATTTTTATACAATAGAGTACTGCTCAGCCACAATGAAGGATAAACCGGAGACTTTTACAGGTAAATGGTTGCATCTTGGGAACATAATCATTAGTGAAATAAATAAGATGCACGTGTGTAAATATTGTATTGTCTCAATGTGAGAAGCTAAAGAACAACTTACGTATTTGTATATAAAAATAATTAAGATAGTTATACTACTGATTTTTCTGAGTTCACTGAGAAGAAAGATTTGTGCCCATATTGTTTGGACAATTCAATGCAGATGTCTTGTGCTCTGGGTGAATGATTTGGGGATGACAATATGCAATGTATGTACCATTGCTGCCCCTTGATTGATGTGTCTTGAATTTTTGTTTCACTTTCTTCCTCTTCTTCTTCTTCTTCTTCTTCTTCTTCTTTCTTCTTCTTCTTCTTCTTCTCTTTTTCTTTTTCTTTTTCTCCTTGAAATAAAATGGATATGGAAAAAATTTGCTTCCTTATCTAACTAATAGTTTGGCTGGCTGTATCTTTTTCAACTGAACATAATTTCCCCTTGATCCTTGAGGAAGGATCTCCTTAATATATCACACTACTGATCTCACTCCCTGGCCAGAAACCATGTCTCCTCTCTCCTCTTATCTTCCTAAAAATGCCGAACAAAGTATTTGGAGTGCAGTTGTTTTTTCAATCATCCTATTAAGCAACTTAGGAGAATTTTCATTTAACAACCTCCCACCTCTATTTTAGCTCTGGAAACATTACTATTTTATTTCCCACTGTAGTATACAGAACAATCACCCTCTAAAGATGTCACATACTAATCTCTGAAGCCTGTGAATACATTTTCCTATATGGGAAGGGGGACTTTGGAGATGTGATTAAGTTAAAAATGTTGACATGTGGCTGGAGATTTAGCTCAGCTCAGCGGCATAAGCACCTGCCTTGTAAGCGCATGGTAAGCGCATGGTCCTAAGTTTGGTCCCCGGTACCAAAACAAAAAGTCTTGACATGGAGAGTTTCTTGTTTTATTCTGGTGAGCTCGTATAATCACAAGGGGCTTGCTAGGATGGAAAAAATCAGGTCAAAGTCGGAACTGTGGGAGCACAGGGACAGAAAGTGATGTGATGACGCTTCTGCAGAGGCCAGAGATGTCCGAACAGGCTACTCTGACCTCGTAGTTGGAGAAAGGGGTCGGGAGCCGAGGAATGCACATGACCCTTAGATACTGGAAAAGGCGAGGAAGAGCTCCTCTGTGGCAGCCTCCACAAGGGACAGCCCTGCTGACACCTTCATGGTAGGACTCGGGAGCTCCATAGCCACAAACAATAATCTACACTGTCTGAAGACACTGGGCCTGCACCGCTGCGTGACATCAGCAATGGGAACCGATACTTTGCTCCACTCTGTTCTTTTCAAAGTCTTGACACACACACTTGGGACCTCCAGATTGACGCACACATCTCTTCACTGTCCTCTCATCCTTCCCGTCTTTTTAACTTCATTACCTAAAGTCAGGGAATTACTTTGATGATTTTTCCAACTTTTTAAAAAGATCTTCCAACCGTATTTTTCTCATGAATGGAGCAGGGGAGCGACCTCAATCAGACTCCTTCAGAAGGGCACAAATCCCATTATGAAGGTCCCTCCCGCCAGCCCTGAGCAGCTCCCACAGTCTCCCCTTCCTGATGCTGTCACCTTGGAAGTTGGCCTTCCACAGATGCATTTTAGGACACAAACAACCAGTCCACAGCACCAGCATACAAACCCCAAGTTGCAGACCTGGTCTCAAGTGCAGAGGAGCTGGGATTTGAAGCTCACAGAGAGCTCACGCCTCTACACCACGAGCGATCCTTCCCTCTACAACCCCAAATAAATCTGTCCCCCTTCTGCTCTCCTCTGGCCCTGATCTTGCAGCCTCCCAGGCTGCTCAGAAAGAGTAGCATCTCTTCCCCAGCCCCTCCTCCCTGCCCACGCCATCTCCCCTGAGCATGTACCGGGCTGCAGCGGCCTCTGTTTGCGTTCATGAGTCTGTGTTATCTTCTAGAAGTCCGTGAGAGCCAAGCCCACTGATCTGTGTGCCTCCTCCTCTTTTTTACATTTTCCTGGGATTATTTGACTTGGCTATTTCCCAGGGCTCTAGAGAGGGAGGGAAGAAAAGCGTTGTTCAATCTGTTGTCTGCTGAAACTCATGTGGTCCACTGGTCGGTCTGTCTGTTTGTCTGTGTTTCCCAGTCATCCCACACTCCTGGTGACAACTCTGTATCTGGAAGGACTCCTTCCCCCTCACAAGGACACAGCTACCCCACAAATTAATTGCCTTAGCTCAGTTATGGGGCTCCAACCCAACAGCATCATCTACGACCATTGACTGCTTTCATGAGAAATGTAACTCAAGAGTGGTGAATCAAGGTTACCTTTGGTTGTGGGGGAAAGCACCTAACACAGCAGTGGCTTAAACAAGGCAACAGTTACTCAGTGCAGCAAGGCTGTTGTTCTGCACGAGGCCACAGCATGTCAGAGACTCGGGCTCCAATTATGTAGATTAGGCTACCTGTCCCATTTCCGTGAACACCACATGTTCTAAAATGACTGCCGTAGTTCCAGCCAATGTGTACACATTTCAGCCAGCATGAAGAAAAAGAGAAAGGACTCATGCATTTTCCTTTTAAAGTTACTTCCTGGCCTGGAAGTTATTTGTGACACTGCCATGTACCAAGCTCAGTGTCAAACATCCCATTGTTAAGGAAGGGACATGTATGGTGGAGCCTCTCAGAGACACCGTATCTCCTTTGTGATTTTACTCCTCCCAGTCTGGAGACAAGAATTTTGGAGCCTTTTGTGTTACCCAGACTTGGTCAAAACATCTTGTCCCAAACTTGTCCAGAGTCGGCAAAGTGCTGCAAGAAGCTGGGCAGACGGGGACAGACCGGTGACACTGTCAGCTTGAATCAGTCACAAAGTGACAGAGGGACAGCAAAGCCAAAGACAGACAACTCATTTCCCAAGACCTGCGTGCAGCCCGCCCTGCTCCTCATCAGCCTTTCCTGACGGGTCCCCTGGGTTCCCTTCAGCTGGAGCACGATACTAACAAAGCCACTGGAGAAAGAAAACAATTCACAAATATCCTCCCCTGTCCTGCCAATATAAACATTTTAAAAAGTCCTTTTTCCCACATTTAGCATTGCTTGTTTCCATCAGGCCCCTTTTACTGCCGAGGGCTGAGCCGGAGCGATCTGGACCTCCAGGCAGGGCCAGCCCGGATGGAGAGAACTCCAGGCCAGTGCGCTGCAGAGATATGCGTTCAGTGACAAGCTGAGAAGCCAGGCCTGTCTCTCAGCTCCACCCCAGGCTCCCCTATGCCTTAGCTGCTGCAGGGACACACGTCCTGTCTCCCTGGCAGGCAGGACTGTATGACAGCCTGGAGCCCAGGGTCCAGGGACACCCAGGCAAGAGGTAACCACTGAGCCTGGCTTCTGGGGTGAACAGACAGCCTGGGGTCTTCTGCACACTGGCCCACCACTCCTCCACCCAGGGGAGCTGGCTTTGTAGGCCTTGGTCACTGGGCACATGCCAGGCACCTTGGCCTGATGCCTCAGCCCAGCCCCATGTCCCTGGCCCATGCCTTTGTCCCCCTGTCTCCAGCATGGCCACTGTGGCATGGGACCCCTCCTCCCAACCTCCTCCTATCAAAAGCATTAGGGGTTCAAGGCACTCAAAGTGCTGAATCAACTTGCTGCTCCCTTGGTCCCACTCAGTGCCCACATTACAGCGAGGCCAGCCTCCCCAGGGC